>SJYT01067475.1:329334-356774 GCA_006410635.1 Cephalophus harveyi
ATACAGGGTCATCATTGCCATCTTTCTAAATTCCATATATATGTGTCAGTATACTGTATTGGTGTTTTTCTTTCTGGCTTACTTCACTCTGTATAATAGGTTCCAGTTTCATCCATCTCATTAGAACTGATTCAAATGAATTCTTTTTGATGGCTGAGTAATACTCCATTGTGTATATGTACCACAGCTTTCTTATCCATTCATCTGCTGATGGACATCTAGGTACAACATTATTTCTTTCAGTCCATGAACGTGGTATATTTTTCCTCCTGATTGTGTTGTCTTCATTTTCTTTCATCAGTGTCTTACAGTTTTCTGAGTATAAGTCTTTTACCTCCTTGAAAGTGAAAGTGAAGTCGCTCAGCCATGTCCAACTCTTTGGGACCGCATGAACTGTAGCCTACCAGGCTCCTCTGTCCATGGGATTTTCCAGGCAATAATACTGGAGTGGATTGCCAATTCCTTCTCCAGGAGATCTTCCCCACCCAGGGACTGAACCTGGGTCTCCCGCATTGTAGGCAGACGCTTTATGGTCTGAGCCACCTGGGAAGTCCTTTACCTCCTTAGGTAGCTTTATTCCTAGATAGTTTATTCTTTTTGATGGGCTTGTTTCCTTAATTTCTCTTCTGATAGTATTTTGTTAGTGTTAAGAAATGTAAGATTTCTGTATATTAATTTTGTACCTTGCAACTTTACTAAATTCATTGATGAGCTCTAGTAGTTTTTTGGTGGTGTTTTTAGAATTTTCTACTTACAGTATCATGTCATTTGCAAACAGTGATGGTTTTACTTCTTTCCTTCTAATTTAGATTCCTTTATTTCTTTTTCTTTTCTGACCACTGTGGCTAAGACTTCCAGTATTATGTTGAATACAAGTCCAATATTATGTTGAATAAAAGTGGTGAAAGTGGGCATCCCTGTCTTATTCTAGATCTTAGAGTAAATGCTTTCAGCTTTTCACCATGAGTATGTTGTTAGATGTGTGTTTGTTATATATAGTCTTGATTATATTGAGACATGTTCCTTCCATGCCTGCTCTTTGAAAAGTTTTTTTTTTTTAATCATAAATGGATGTTGAATTTTGTCAGAAACTTTCTGTGTCTATTGAGATGATTGTGTGGTTTTTATTCTTACATTTGTTTATGTGGTGTATCACATTGATAATCTTCAGTTATTGAAAAGTCCTTGCATCTCTGGGATAAATCCCACTTGACAATGGTATGATCCTTTTGATGTATTGTTGGTTTCAGTTTGCTAGTATTTTGTTGAGGATTTTTGTATCTTTGTTCATTAGTGATATTGGTGTGTACTTTTCATTTTTGTGTGCACTGTCTTTGTGTGATTTTGGTTAAAAAAGTAACCTTTGAGATCTGGTTGAATCCCTCCAATTTTTAGATAATAGAAGCTACTAGAGGATGTATAGAGCTCTCTGCATGGCCTGGGCTTCCTGTTTCCCAAATTATTGGCTTCTCCTATTTTGTCTTCCTTCAAATTAAATACTGGGTACTTGAGAAAGACTGACTTCTTTAGGCACATAGATGACTGTATCATTCCTAAGAGGTCAGGTAGAAAAGTACACGTGATATTAGAAAAAGGAATGTTAAGACTTTAGTTTCTTAAGTTACAAGTAATTAAAACTGCTTCAGAGAAGTTATTGATCTTTTTTTTTTTTCCACCACAGTTTAGACAAAGAGAACCTTGTTATACTTTTCAGGGATTAAAATTGATGTAATTCAGTAAGAAGTAAAGCTCTGTGTGGTTGCTGCATAACTTTGTACTTGAAATTCAGTTGAAGTTTTACTTAAAAAACCATTGCTTCAGAATAATTTTAGTAAAATTTTACCTTATGTTTAACATGACTTTCAAATCAATTGTGTTTATAAGAGATAGTTTCTTGAAATCTAATTTGTCTACCTGATTCTTTATTCTCACTAAATGTGCTTATGCTAAGTTGCTTTAGTCATGTCCAACTCTTTGCCACCCCACGGACTGTAGCCCACCAAGCTCCCCTCTCCATGGGATTCTCTAGGCAAAAATACTGGAGTGGGTTGCCATGCCCTCCTCCAGGGGATCTTCCCAACCCAGGGATCGAACCTGTGTCTCTTACATCTCCTGCATTAGTAGGTGGGTTCTTTACCACCAGCTCCACCTGGAAAGCCCCTCACTGATCCCCTGGAGGATGTAATGGTAATCCACTCCAGTATTCTTGGTGGGGAAATTCCACAGACAGAGGAGCCTGGTGGGCTCTAGTCTTTTGGGCTCAGGGTCCCAAAAGAGTTAGACACAACTTACCAACTAAGCAACAGCAGCAGCATCCTGTTTGTGGGGGCTTTTTCCTCCCTCTCTCTCACTGCTGCAGTAACTGAAGACTCCAGACCACTCTCCTCTCCATTCCTCCAGCTTAACCTCCTCTTGCCCCATTGTGTGTGCATGCTAAGTTGCTTCAGTCGTGTCAGACTATTTGCAGCCCTGTGAACTGTAGCCCTGTAGCCTGGCTGCTCTGTCCATGGGCATTCTCCAAGCAAGAATACAGGATTGAGTTGCCATGCTCTCCTCCAGAGCATCTTCCCGACCCAGGGATCGAACTCACATCTCCTGCATTGGCAGGCAGGTTCTTTACCACTAGCGCCACTTGGGGAACCCCTCTCCTTCATTAGTACAGCACGTATTTCAGTTGCTAATTATTATCTTCAGTTCCTGCTATCTGTTCTTGTTTGAGAATTTCCTCTTTCCTTCCTCTTTTACCCCTCCTTTCCCAGGAAGTTTATTACTTGTGAAATGATGAGGAGAACGGGGACTTGTTAATGGGAGGAGCCCAGGTTTGCTAAGGCAACTTTAAAATCCCAAATGTCTTACAGAAAATATGTGACCCATATTTTAAATGAATTACACGCTAGATTTGTTAATAGTTATTTTGAGTAAAAACTTTCTAGAATCTGAGGCTGTGTTGCTTTTGTATGAATAGAAATTTCTCTGAGGAGTTAGGTATAGTTGCTTAGTTGTGTCTGACTCTTTGCAACCCTGTGGATGATAGCCTGCGAGTCTCCTGTGACAGTGAAATTCACCGGGCAAGAATACTGGAGTGGCTTGCCATTTTCTTCTCCAGGGGATCTTTCTGACCCACGGATTGAACCCGAGTCTCCCACATTGCAGACAGGTTCTTTACTGTCTGAGCCACCAGGAAAGCCCCCCAGGAGTTACTAAGGATTTATATAAAATTAATGGTAATTTTGTTTAAAGTAACTTTGATTTTAAGTTGAAGGTGGCATTTAACATAGCTTATGACTTCTTTGTTCTGAAAAACAAGACATTTTATTCAAATAAAACTCATTACATGCATCCTGTCACAAAGGTAGTGCTTATACCTCCACAGAGAAGATTTAGTTCCTTTATGTAATAAATGTGAGTTTCTTTTTAGGTTTTATGAGTGTTATTAGCTGCACTGTATGTAGTTCTTCAAGTTTACAAAAGTGAAGTATTGCTTTTTGCTTGTATTTTTCAATGCTACTCATAAGAAGTCATGAGATGAGTTGTTGCTAAGTCACTTCAGTCGTGTCTGGCTCTGTGTGACCCCATAGACAGCAGCCCACCAGGCTCCCCTGTCCCTGGGATTCTCCAGGCAAGAACACTGGAGTGGGTTGCCATTTCCTTCTCCAATGCATGAAAGTGAAAAGTGAAAGGGAAATCGCTCAGTCGTGTCTGACTCTTAGCGACCCCATGGACTGCAGCCTACCAGGCTCCTCCGTCCATGGTATTTTCCAGCCAAGAGTACTGGAGTGGGGTGCCATCGCCTTCTCCAATGAGGATGAGTATTTTATGTTAATTTAGTAGCTAAGGAAACTAAAAACCAGAGATGTTGAGGTTTGCTGAAGGTTACATGGTTACTGTGATAAAATTGAAATTACAGCTTACGTCTGATGCTGAAGTTGAAGGTATTGTGATTATTTAGGAAATTTGGCGTTGATAGGTAAACTACTACTTGTAATTATAATAATTATGTATAAAAATGCTATGAGTGAAGAATAGGAAGTACCTGTTAACGAAGTCAGGAAGCCTTTATAGAGGAACGTAATCACTAGTGAAGAGATTCTTCAGGGATCAGAATGTGTCTTGTATTTCGTGTTGCGGAGATTGGGCTTTACTCTATGGGAGACTGGAAAGTACTTAAGGATTTCAACAGGAGGGGGAGATGTGACCATCATCTTGTCCTAAAGATGTGGTAACCATAAAGGGAGATACATTTGTAGCGTGGTGGTCCTGGAGATAGGGAGACCATTACAGGCAGGCTGTAGGGCGAAGCATTGAGGTTCTCTCTGATGGCAGTGATGGAGAGGTAGAGAGGCTGGAACTGGATTTGTGCTTTTTTTAAAAAAAATTATTTATTGAAAGATAATTGCTTTACAGATGGATTTGAGCTTTTGATAGTCTGACAACATGCAATTGTTGTTCACACTTATTCCACCCCCCCCCACCACCAGTGTCAAAAATAGAGCTAAAAGTTTGTGTTTAGAAAGCTGACCCAGTTCTGCAATCTTCAGATTGCTAATTTGCAAAGAGCCTTGCTCTAAATTGTTAAGAGTATAGCTACATTTAGGATAGAAATCATCTTTTAGTGACAAAGCTGTTTCTTTGGATGAAAGCTAAATTTATGCCTGGATTATGGTAATAGTGTAAATAAGACTTTTCAATATAGGATATACACAGTCATTTCAGGAAGCAAAGCTCATATTACTTAAAGTGATCAGTATTATTTTATGAATGGCTCCTTTATTCCCTTCTAGATCATTTCTTAGAAATATCTGATGGAGTTCTGTAGGCAGGAAGAATGCAGTAATTGTCCATCTTTTTGACATCATATCCTTCTAAGCCAGATTCTACTTATTTGATGCCACCCTGCATCTTGTCCTTTCTTCATATCCTTAAGTGTAAGGGACCTGTTGCAGTGTTCCAATTTGTCATGTGGTGGAGTTCTCTTAGGTTTTCTGTCAGAACAGTCTTCTGTTGTTAACTGTGCCAAAAAAAAAAAAAAGGTTTATATGAGCTTAGTTTTTAGTCTCTAATCATTCAGAAATTTAGTTTATTCATCTAGATGTGTCTTTCTGTAAAATTATGAAGTACAGAGGATAATGATTCATCGTTATCTTTATGCTTGATAATCAATAAAGTCTTGTATTTAATGGAGACTGCATACCATAGTGAAATTAAATAAAAGTCCTAGGAATCAGTACAATTTATCTTTTAAATATTTTTGTAATCTGCCTCATTTTATCTTACCTTATTAACGTAACCTTAGTTTAGACCCTGTGGCTTGGGATAATAAAATAACTTGTCTCTCTGCCTCTAATCTGTTGTCCTTACATCCACGTATTGGAGCTACCTGAATATTCTATTCCAAACATAAATCTGACACCATCCCACTGGTGTCTCCATGAGTTTCTCATTGCTATTGAGTTCGCTAAACTTTTGAAGTTGTGGCATAACTAGAGTGGTTTCTTAAATATTTAATTTCCATGAAGTCTTGCTATCTTTGACAGTTTTACACGTCTCCCCCCCATATTTGATTTTTGTGTAAAATATTTTAATGTATGTGTTTCTTTTCATGTTTTAAGTACTATTTACTCATTTACTTAATTATTAGTATTTATTAAAATACTTGATGCAGATTAATGTTAGTTGAGACAGGGGTATAAAATTATGAAAAGATAGAAAGTAGGACACATAACTGATAGTAAATCAGAAAGTGGCACAGATCTCTGGCAACCATCTTCGCAGTTCCTAAAGGCCAAACTCAGCTGAGGATTGCCGACCTTGCTAAGAATAATAAGAGACATTTTGAATGTTGGGAGAAAAATAAGGAAAGTAGCAGATTATTTCTGATCTTGTAATCATAATGCATGACAATAGAGAGTCAAACTCTTCACCACCCGTTTGACTCTCTCTTTTGTTAGGAAAGAAATTTGATTGAAAATGGTAGATCCAAGTTATTTTGAGAGAATAGGATGAGAAAGGAACTAACTGTTCTCAGTGGCCAGGATATTTTCATTCTAAGGTCTAAAAACAACTTTAATAATCCTGTTGTCATGATCTCTGAGCAGTTTTAGAGACCAGGAATAGTATGTGAAGGCTGACAGGTTTTTTTTGAGGTATAATTGATGTATAATAAATGGTTTCTATTAAAAGTGTACAGTTGGTAAAGTGTTAGTATATGTATATATACTTTGCCACAGTTAGAATATGTATATAAATCTTTGCCACAGTCAAGATAATTTACATAGCCATTATCCCCCCAAATTTCCTTTGCCCTGTGGAAGAGAAGATGGAAAAAGCAGTCCATGAGGAGGAGAATGACAATACTATGTTGTCGTGAAATCTGGAAAAAAGAAGAGACTGATCAGCTATGGCAGATACTTACTGATAGGCCAACTAATATGAGAACTGAGAATTGACTACTGAATTTAATAATGTAGAGATCACTGGTGATTTTGACCAGGACTATTTAGGTGAAGTGGTAAGAGCACAAACCTGACTGGAATGTATTTTAAAACATTTTTTAAATTCAGTTTTTTAAAGGTTACTTTCCATTTTCAGTTATTACAAAATATTAGCTATGTTTCTTCTGTTGCACAGTATTGGGTTGGCCAAAAAGTTTGTTTGGGGTTTTCATTACATCTTGTGGAAAAACCTGAATGAACTTATTGGCCAACTCAATACATCCTTGATCCTATCTTATACCCAGTAGTTTGAACCTCATATTTCTCCACCCATATATTGCCCCTCTCCCCCAAGCACTAGTTTGCTTTCTATATCTGAGTCTGCTTTCTTTTTATTTTTTGTTATATTCACTAGTTGTATTTTTAGATTCCCTATGTAAGCAGTATTTTACAGGATTTATCTTTTTCTTTCTGACTTATTTCACTCAGTATAATACCCTTCAAGTATATCCAAACTGCTGCAAAACTTCATTCTTTTTCCATTAGTAGTATTTCCAGTAGTATTCCATTGTATTTATATACCATATCGCTTGTTGGTGGACCCTTGGGTTGCTTCCACATATTGGCAATTGTAAGTGATGCTGCTTTGAACATTGAGGTATGTATATCTTTTTGAATTAGTATTCTGATTTTTTTTTTTTTTTTTTTTTTTTTTGGGGAGATATATACCAAGGAGCAAAATTGCTTGGTCAAATGGTAGTTCTGTTTTTAATTTTTTTAGAAACCTCCCTACTGTTTTCCATACTGGCTGCACTGGTTTACATTCCCACTAACTGTATATGAGGGTTCTTTTTTCTCCACGTATTCTCCAATATTTGTTATTTGTGTTCTTATTGATGATAGTCATTCTGATAAGTATGAGGTGATAATCTCATTGTGTATTTGATTTGCATTTCTCTGATGATTACTGATGGTGAACATTTTTTCATGTGCCTACCTGTTGGCCATCTACATTTCCTCTTTGAAAAAATGTCTGTTTTCTTCTGTACATTTTTTAATTGAGTTTGTTTTTGATGTTGGGCTATATGAGCTTTTTATATATGTTGGATATTAATCCCTTATTGGTCATATCATTCACAAATACTTTCTCCCATTTGGTAGATTGTCTTTTTGTTAAGGGTTTCCTTTGCTATGCAAAGTCTTTTTAAGTTTATTTAGGGTCTCATTTGTTTATTTTTGCATCTTTTTCCTTTGCTTTATGGAGACAGGTCCAAAAAAATGTTGCTGTGATATTTGTCAAAGAGTGTTCCACCTGTGTTTTCCTCTAGGAAAGTTTTATAGTATCTGTATCTGGTCCTAATGTTTTGGTCTTTAATCCATTTTGAGTGTACTTTTGTATATGGATTGATGAATGTTCTGATTACTTTCTTTTAGATATAGCAGTCCAGTTTTGCTAGTATCACTTATTTGAGAGACTGTCTTCTCCATTGTATATTCTTGCTTCTTTTGTTGGAGATCAATTGACCATAAGTGTGTGGGTTTATTTCTGGACTCTCTGTTGTGTTTCGTTGATCTGTATGTGTTTTTGTGCCAATACCATATACTGTTTTGATTACTGTAGCTTTGTATTATAGTCTGAAGTCAGGAAACTTGACTCTTCCAGATCTATTCTTTCTCAGATTTTTTTGGTTGGAGTGTATTTTAACAGAAGGGGAGGAGAGAAATTAGAGATGGTAAATTAACAATGTTTTCAAGGAGATTTTCTGAAAGAGGAGTAGTGAAGTGAAATTAAAAGAAAAGTATTTTGCTTTTTTTTGTGTTAAGAATGAGATTAAGGATGCTTATATTCTAATGCTAGTGATCTGCTGAGAACAAAATGTTAAAATGTTAAGAATGAATACTTGGAGTAGTGCTATTGAGGATTTCAGTGGGGTGAGATTTAGTTCACAAGGGTAGAGGTTAACATTATATAGAAAGTTGGATAATTCATCTGTGTCAGTAGGTCAGAGGCACAGTATGAGGAGCAGATACTGGGAGGTTGATTGGTCATGAGAGTTTATGGAAAATCTCTTTTAATTGCTTCATTAAAAAGTTTTTTTTAGTGAAGCATGAGAAGCAGAGTCATTGCCATGAATAAGGATGAGGATAAGACATTAAGGGTTGAGGATCAGGAAGGTGTCAAATAGACTGGGAGAGTGAATAGACCAGATAGTTACAGTTTGATTACCTGGCAACATTAGGGTGCCATTGAAGTCTGTGGTTATGAATTTCAGGCATCATGATCAGCCTTGTTCAGATGCATGGGTATAGAGGTACAGTAGGTGGAGAATTAAATTTTTATCAAGGTTGTGGCCTGGCTCACCAACTGAGATAATAGAGAAGGAGGTGAGGGTTTTTACAGAGGGGTGGTTATAGTGGGTGGCCATGGATTTAGCTATAACAGGAGGAGAGAGAAGACATTAAAGATGAGGGACAGTGGTCCATGCAAGAGATGGTGACCCTGAATAGGGCAGAGTCTACATAATGTTTCAGAGGGAGAACCAGCAGGTTTCTTGAGGTCAGATGTGATGTGTATGAGTGTCGTCAAGAATGACTTTAGAGTTTTTGACCCTTAGCACTTGTAAGAGTGAAGTTGCTGTCTGCTAAAGTGCTCAGTTTGTTATCACATTTGGTGGTTTGGTCATACTTTGTTGGTATGATTGTTCCATATAAAAGAGAAAGTTTTCTGGTGTAATTGAAAGTTAGGCACATATAAATATAAGCCAGCCTAACCCATGACCACTCATTAACTTTCTGTATTGATTCACTCATTCAGTATATACTTACTGAGTGCTAGTTATGTTTCAGGCGATGAGAATATTGCACGAAATATTCTTTTTGGGTAATTTTAAAACTGAGAAGTCTTTTTCTTCTGACAGATTGTGGGATATAGGGAAAAATTAAGTTCTTTGGATTTGGACAGATCTAGGTTGAATTTCAGCAAAATGATTAAAACTTTTGACCCAAGAGTAAATTATTTTACATATGAGAGTCTTGGCTAATTCATCGTGAGAAGCTCTAGTATGTTTCCAACTTGGTAGGGTTGTTGAGAGAAGTAGAATTAGCCAAGCAGAACAACTGGCAGTAAGTTATCCAACAAACTCTCTATTCCTTCTTTATCTTCTCTTTTTATATTTTAGGGTGTATTTGGTTTTGGGATTAGGCAAAAGATACTCAGAGTTAAGTCTTAATTAAAAACTAATGTTTTTGTATCTGTTAAGGTAATAGCAGTATAGTAGGAAGAGTACACTTAGATTGCAAGAGACTTGGCATTTAATTCCTGCTGTGCTGTTTACTTTCAGTGGGCACTTTACCTTTCTGGATAATAATAAAAGGTATCTATTGAGTGTTGTTTGTCGACTTCTAAGTATGTGCCAACACTGTGTTAGATGTTTTATACATAGATATCTCATTTAATCCTAACAACAACCTTGTAAATATACTGTTATTCCCATTTTATAGATGAAGTAGTTAAGGCAAAGAAGTTAAATAACTTTCCTGAGGTTGTATAATAAGTGGCAGAATGAGAATGAATTGAAAGTTCTTTTTTCCCCTATAGAATGCTCAATCTTTCTCATCAGTAAAATTGGGATACTGTTTTTATTTTCTTATTATTGTTGGTTTCTTGTGCTGAGAAAGAAGTGAAACAGTGTCATGCTCTTAGATCAGTGCCTGGCAGTACCAGTAATGTTCTTTATTTCCCAAAGTGTTAATATAGGTAGAATGGTTTTAATAGTCTTGGTTTTCTACTTGTTTTGCTCATAGCTTTTTAAAAAATTGTAAAATATATATAACATCAAAGTTATCATTTTAACCATTTTAAGAATATGAATTAGTAGCATAAAGTACATGCACAGTGTTCTGGTTGTAATTTTGAATTACCATTTTCTTCCCGAAAATGAAACGAAACAAACGAAAATAAGCCAAGCTATTCCATTGCTCTGTGCACATAATATTGCTAATCATCATTAGTGTTCATAGCATCCTGGGAAACTAGGAGTCGGTAAATAAGTGTATACATGCACCTGTTTACTTCTGTTTTTTTCCACCTAGTCAGCAGTATTTTCCTGCATATGACAGATACAACAATGTCATGCACAGATAGTGTATTGCTTTCTAGGAGGTTATAATATAAAATACAATTGGAGGAATTAGGCATCTGTCAGTGAATCTAGAGATAAATACACCTGGATAAATACTCCTGTTCATTTATTAATATTTATTAATATTAACATTTAAAAATTGATTATTAAAATCAAAGGAACATATTGGTTAACCATGAATATAAGTGTAGATATTTTTGGGTTGAGGAATGTTTGGTAAATGAATTGCATATTGAGAGTTTTGAGGCAGAGGGGATTACCTTCTGTCTCCTACCTTTGAGAAGATTAGCGGGAACTTCTTGAGGTGACAAGGACAGCATGTTTTGTGTGTGTGGGGAAATAAGTGGGAGTAAAATAATCAGAGATGGGAAGTTGAAAGATGTCCCTGGAAAGTGAAAAGGGACCTAAGTAACTGAGTTTGTATCCAATAGTCTGTTTAAAACATTTGGAACGTATTTTTGGATTTAGCAGTTTTTAAGGGAAGTTTTTAGCTAACAGACTGGGGAAAGTTTTTTCTTTTTACAAGAGTCAGACTACTTGTCAGCAAAATCAGTCATTCAGAGCTCCAGTCATCAGTCAGAAGAGATTTCAAAGAACAGGCCCCTTATTTTCTGTTCAGTATAACACTTAAGCCATAATTTGATAATATCAGTGGATGTTTCTCAAAAAAATAAATTAATCCTCCTATATGGCAGGTTTTGGTGATATGCTTGACACTGGGGAAAATAGACTCTTCCTTAAAGAGGATATCAAAAAAGAAGGTATTATTCACTTTGTTTCTGAATTTGAATCAGATTGTTGTTTTATTGGAAAATGACACCAAATGGTAATCTCTGAAGATTTTAGAGAAAATATCTCAAAATACTCTGATTGATAAGAGTACTCTTATTTTGATACTCTTATTTGATTTGATAAGTGGCTTGAACCATTAATGAAAGTACTAAGTATGAACAATATTTGTTTAAAATTTTTCTCTCAGTGGTAGTAATTAAGAAAATCCTAATCATGAGACTCATAAATAGTTGCCAGTGTGGTAAGTCAAGTTCTTGGCAATATATGATGTTACACATTGTTAATGGGCTTCAGTCATTGGTTTGTGATTAAAAGTCAGCTGGCTCTCCTTCTTAGTTGTTATGAAATTGCTGACCTTCAAGGTTTTGTAGGAGGGAAACTAGCTTTAAAGACTGGATTTGCTTTTTCAGGTTCATTTATTTCTTAAGTTCTTATTTTTCTTACATTTCTGAACTGTATCCCTACCTGTGTCAATTGACTGGGACAAAAAAATAAAGAATATGGCGTAAATATTGGTCTCTAGTAAAGGCTTAATGCAGTCACTTTTGATGCATTTTGTAACTATGTTGTTTGGTTACACTAAGCCAAATAGAAGTGTACCTTTGTTTTACCTAGACTTGTAGTTCAGAAATGTCAGTCATAGTTGCCTCCTTTCTCTGACTACATTTCAGTTGTCACTTCAGTCTGACCTTTTCCATCTGACCAGCTGCTGTGATTGTGGTTTATGTTCTGTTCCTGCCTGCCTGCAGTTGGAATAGGCTTTCAGTGGTGACAAGCATGTTAACTGAGACTGTAGTTTTCCTCTGTAGATTAAAATGAAACTGACTATGTAGGAAAGCATTTTTTTAAACTTGAAAGCACTACACAAAATATAAATTGTGCCTTATCTCTGTTATAGTTACCAACAAGTCACAGTTCAGTTCAGTTGCTCAGTCGTGTCCGACTCTTTGTGACCCGGTGGACTCCAGTACTCCCTGTGCATCACTGGAGTTTACTCAAACTCATGTCCATTGAGTTGGTGATGCCATCCAGCTACCGCATCCTCTGTAGTCCGCCTCGCCTCCCACCTTCAATCTTTCCCAGCCACTTAAAACTTTATCAGTAGTTTCTTGAATATTCTATTTTTTAAAAATTTATTTTAATTCTCAGTTCCTTGTCATTCACTGACTAATAGCCCCAGGCCACCAGATTCACATCCTCCTGCTTCTCCACTTGCTAGTGTTTCCTTCCTCCTTCTAGGGAGTAGTGTTGTCTAGCAGAGGACAGTTCCTTGTAACGTGGGACCCCCCTCCCCGCCCCACTGTTGTGAAGGCCAGAGGCAGCATCTGGGGAGAGGTGAACAGGGAGGAGCACTGAGTAATACTCTCTGCTGAGAGCCAGTCTACCAGCAGACTGCTCTTTGTGGGTCCCAGATCTTATCTTACTTCCTCTTTGGGTTTGCTGTTTTCTCTTTTTTTAAAACCCTGCTTATTAAAATGCAATTTCTTTTTCATAATACTACCAAAAATGCAATTGCTTGCATATAAAAATCAGTCAGGCATAATTATTTATTAGGAGTGCTGATCCCCTGGAGGAAGGCATGGCAACCTACTCCATTATTCTTGCTTGAAGAATTCCATGGACAGAGGAGTCTGGTGGGCTACAGTCCATAGGATCACAAAGAATCAGACGCAACTGAAGCAACTGAGCGTGCATACACTGTATAATAATAATATACGTATATCATAACATATATAATAATAGTAATGTATAGTAATCAATAAAATGGGGCTTCTCTGGTGGCTCAGTGCTAAGGAGTCTGCCTGCTAGTGCAGGGGATGTGGGTTCGATCCCTAAGTTGGGAAAATCCCCTGGAGAAGGAAATGGAAACCCTCTCCAGATTTCTTGCCTGGGAGATCCCATGGACAGAGGAGCCTGGTGGGCTACAATCCTTGGGGTCTCAAAGAGTTGGACATGACTGAGTGACTAAAACAACAATCAGTAAAAACAAGCTTAGGCCTTGCCTTCATGAAATTTTATCTTTACTGCTCGAGTTTTAGAGCCTTGAATCTTAAATATTTTAAAGTTCTCCTTCCATTAATTTTTTTATAATGTGTTATATATTTTGTTTGTATATTAAGTATTTATACAGCTGTCTTTGACAGTGGATAGATAAGATTTCGTACTTCAGGCTCTTGGAAGCTACTGAATAGTTTTCATGAGAGGAGGAGTAATATTAATAGATTTCAACTAACTGCTTAACGTCAGTGTCGTAAAGAGGTAAGGGATTTTTATTGTCAGTTTCTACATCTTTAGTTTTCTAATCAGCCAAGTAACTTTGTGAAAAGCTTTTCTCTTCCAAACATTTGTATTGGAAACCAGTTAGGTAAGTAATTCAGTGAACACATTTTTTGAGTGCTTCCTATGTGCCAGGCCCTGTTCTAGGCACTCAAGGAAGAGCAGTACCTATAATCTCGTGACTGCATTATAGTGGAGGAGTGGACAGTAAGAAAATAAATACATAATATATGCACTGTGATTAAGTGCTGTGAAGAAAAACATAGCAAATAGAAAAGGCGAGGAATATTTTAGATGAGGAAAGATGACCTCTGAGGAGAAACATTTGTGCTGGAATGAAAAGAGTTACCAGCAATGGGTATACTTGGGAAAAAGAGCTTTGCAGGTTGGGGAAACTGCAAATAGGGGGTTTCAGTTAGTAATCTATTAGTATTTTTTCCCCTTTTTGGCACTTTATAGTAATCTGTAGATCCCTCCATAATCTGGCCTTCATTGATACTGTCAGTTTTGTCTCTTAATTATCTTCTCAAATGGTAATAATAGTGCCTATTTTATAGGCAAAGTGAAATGTATAATATATAACATATAGATTTATGTGATGTGTAATAGACACTCCATAATCAATAGCAATTGTCATCATTAGTTTGTTAGTATAACTATTAGCAGCTTATGTTCTTGCCTGTTGATGTCTTCCTAGAGAACACTTGTTCATCTTTCAAGATTCAGTGTGAATATCACTTTCTTCTCAAGTCTTTTTCTTGCTGTGCAGGACTACTTTCTAAGTTTTGCTGCCATTATATATTCATTACATGTCTGTCATTGCATTTGCCATGTTTAACTGTGTTTTTACCCTTTATATCCCTGGCTTCTAACCTGAAGCCTGGCATTTATATATTTTTCCAGGTAAATAACTTAAATTCAGAAGTTTATTTGGCTTCTGATATTTATATATGTTTAAGCTTTCAGTTCTTCCCTGGTGGCTCAAACGGTAAATAATCTACCTGCAATGTGAGAGACCTGGGTTCGATCCCTGGGTCAGACATATCCTCTGGAGAATGGAATGGTAACCAACTCCAGTGTTCTTGCGTGGAGAGGTCTATGGACAGAGGAGCCTGGCGGGCCACAGTCCATGGGATAGCACAGTCAGACATGACTGACCTGTGCTTCTTCCAGCCCAGCATTTGTCCTGATGTACTCTGCGTATAAGTTAAATAAGCAGGGTGGCAATACACAGCCTTGATGTACTCCTTTTCCTATTTGGAACCAGTCTGTTGTTCCATGTCCAGTTCTAACTGTTGCTTCCTGACCTGCATACAGGTTTCTCAAGAGGCAGGTCAGGTGGTCTGGTATTCCCATCTCTTTCAGAGTTTTCCACAGTTTATTGTGATCTACAGGCCTTTACCTCACAGTCAAAGGCTTTGGCATAGTCAGTTAAGCAGAAATAGATGTTTTTCTGGAACAGGTAATGGAGTTCAGAATTCACAACTCATCTAAGTTAGAATTCAAAGGCCTTAAGACACTGTACCAAACAGAAACAGAATTTCATGTGGAAAAATGGATCACTCTTGCCGTATCCTCAGCTCCTGTCTTTCCTTCTGCTGTTCCATCATGGCAAAACACCAAACCTTAGAGCAGTCTTCGTCATTTACCTTCCCATTCCTTGGGAGCATGGGCTGTTGAGTGCCGCCAGGATTCCTGCAGCCCTTTCTGGTGACTGTGCCTCCCAGTCTTGTCTCCATTAGTCTTCCACTGTCACCAGATTGATCTCTATATGCATCTGATTTTGTTGGTCTTCTCCTTGAGATCCCTAGTGGGCTTCTCATAGTTTTCATAATAAAAAATCCAAATTCCTTAGTATGGAAAAACTACTTTTAGAGTTTTTATCCCTTCTTCAGTCAGTTCAGTTCAGTCGCTCAGTCGTGTCCGACTCTTTGCGGCCCCATGAATCGCAGCACGCCAGGCCTCCCTGTTCATCACCATCTCCCAGAGTTCACTCAGACTCACGGCCATCGAGTCTGTGATGCCATCCAGCCATCTCATACTCGGTCGTCCCCTTCTCCTCCTTCCCCCAATCCCTCCCAGCATCAGAGTCTTTTCCAATGAGTCAACTCTTCGCATGAGGTGGCCAAAGTACTGGAGTTTCAGCTTCCGCATCATTCCTTCCAAAGAAATCCCAGGGCTGATCTCCTTCAGAATGGACTGGTTGGATCTCCTTGCAGTCCAAGAGACTCTCAAGAGTCTTCTCCAACACCACAGTTCAAAAGCACCAATTCTTCGGCGCTCTAGGTTGGTCATAACTTTCCTTCCAAGGAGTAAGCGTCTTTTAATTTCATGGCTGCAGTCACCATCTGCAGTGATTTTGGAGCCCCCCAAAATAAAGTCTGACACTGTTTCCCCATCTATTTCCCATGAAGTGATGGGACCAGATGCGATGATCTTCGTTTTCTGAATGTTGAGCTTGAAGCCAACTTTTTCACTCTCCACTTTCACTTTCATCAAGAAGCTTTTTAGTTCCTCTTCACTTTCTGCCATAAGGGTGGTGTCATCTGCATATCTCAGGTTATTGATATTTCTCCCGGCAATCTTTATTCCAGCTTGTTTTTCTTCCAGTCCAGCATTTCTCATGATGTACTCTGCATTTAAGTTAAATAAGCAAGGTGACAATATACAGCCTTGACGTATTCCTTTTCCTATTTGAAACCAGTCTGTTGTTTTTGATCTCTTGTTTATTGATTTTTTTCCTCTGAATGTAATTTGTGCCAGCCATATCAACCAGTTGCATTTCTCTGAGTGTTTCGTGTTCTTTTCATGCCACTGAATGTATGATGCATGCATTTCTCTCCTTTCCAAGGTCATCAATACAGTTCTTTAAAACTCTGCATATTTACCTCTAGAAAAGTTCTGCCTCTTCTTTCCCTGTCTGGATTAGGTGCTGTCCTTCCATGCTCTCACAGCACTCCATAATTAATGTTCTCAGTGCCAACAGCATGCCCTTGTCCTCCCTAGCCTGTGGGCTTTTTCAAGTACAGGATACTCTTATTATCTCTTTAATTTCTAATGCTGGCCAGTGGTTTGCACAGTATAGAAGACTAGAACTTTGTGATTTAGTTAATGTATGAAGTAGCAGAATTTACAGAGGTCCAGAATGTGTCCAGCTAAGTTGTAGGTATTATGAGCGTGTGAGAAATGGAAGAACATGGCCCCTGCCCTTTTCATAAGCTTAGTCAATATGAACAAAATCACTTTAAGCAATTAGAGGTTAAAGTGAAAGTCGCTCAGTCGTGTCTGACTCTTTGTGACCCCAGTGACTGTACAGTCCGTGGAATTCTCCAGGTCAAAATACTGGAGTGCGTAGCCTTTCCCTTCTCCAGGGGATCTTCCCAACTCAGGGATCAAACCCAGGTCTCCCTCATTGCAGGTGGATTCTTTACCAGGTGAGCCACAAGGGAAGCCCAAGAATACTGGAGTGGGTAACCTGTCCCTTCTCCAGCAGGTCTTCCTGACCCAGGCATCGAACCGGGGTCTTCTGCATTGCAGGCGGATTTCTTTACCAACTAAGCCCATCAGGGAAGCCAAAGCAGGACTTGTACCAGAAGTGGAGTTTGAACCCATGAAGGTATAAATCCATTGGCTTTTAAGTCCAATGCCTTAACCACTCAGCCATTCTGGTACAACATTAAAGAATGATTTGAGAATAAAGATATAGTTGAGAATTTCAAATTCCTTGGCATTTCATTATCCGCTCTTTGTTCTGTTTTTCCTTAATATTTACCACTCCTAACATGCTATTCCAGAGAAGGCACTGGTGACCAAATTCAGTACTCTTGCCTGGAAAATCCCATGG
Organism: Cephalophus harveyi; assembly: GCA_006410635.1. Lineage (NCBI taxonomy): Eukaryota > Metazoa > Chordata > Mammalia > Artiodactyla > Bovidae > Cephalophus > Cephalophus harveyi. The sequence goes on from SJYT01067475.1 coordinate 346,821, forward strand.
ATGGAGGAGCCTGGTAGGCTGCAGTCCCTGGGGTTGCTAAGAGTGGGACACGACTGAGCGACTTCACTTTCACTTTTCACTTTCATGCATTGGAGAAGGAAATGGCAACTCACTCCAGTGTTCTTGCCTGGAGAATCTCAGGGATGGGGGAGCCTGGTGGGCTGCCGTCTAAGGGATCGCACAGAGGTGGTCACGACTGATGCAACTTAGCAGCAGCAGCAGCAACAGCAACGTGCTATTCATTTTGCTTATTTATTTTGTTGTGCTCATCTCCTCCACTAGAATGTAAATTTTATGAGAAATTTTTCTATTGTTCACTGCTATTTCCAATGCCTGACACATAGTAGTGCTCAGTAGGTATTTGTTGAATGGATTGAATGGCGTTCAGAGAAAGAAGTACTCAGAAGTTGGTTTTTATAAAATACGTCATGAAGAAATTACATTCAGAGGTAGATTCTGAAAGATAGTGTTTTATTAATTTAAGTTAAAAAAAATACAATTTTGTTTACATAGGAGTTTTTATTCCATATTATAGGACTTCCTCCTTTTCTCTGCTTTTTAACATTTTTACTGTCCTCACTGTTGACTTTGCTTAGAGAGTTTAACAACAAAGCCTATTTAATCATAGTGAGTGATGCTCAACCTTTCCTTATGTGCTAGTTATAATAAACTTTCACTTCATATGCTTATTTGCAAAATAAAATATGTATAAAAATATGTATGTGAGAGGCAATAACACATTGTACACATAATCTTCCTTATGCCATATGTTGTTGTGATACCTGAGAGCTTATATTTTATTTTGCATTCATTCAGGAAAAGTGTGGCATCTCAGGGTTCTGGATGTTTTGTGAATTAGGGATTATACTTGACCATTATTTTTATAAGTTCTTAGATTTTTAGCAAATGTTAATCAGAGTTTTAAATATTTACACATTTATGTCACATAACTTATAATTTTATTTTTTTATTTTTATAGGTTTTTCTGTTTCCTTCCCTTTCAAGACTAAAGGAATGAAAATAAAGTTTTGATTTAAAACTATTAAAAATGAATGTTAAATTGCCAAAATGGTCTGTAAGTAGAACATGTAGGTAATGAGGCTTAAATTGTTTTGTTTTGTTTTTAAAGGAAGTTATTAGTTGATCTCCACAACCGACTTCTTTTCTTATTTTTTTCCCCTCAGTGCAGAATTAGGTACTCTTAGGTGGGCTGCCGTCTGTGGTGTTGCACAGAGTCGGACACGACTGAAGCGACTTAGCAGCAGCAGCAGGTCATTATAACTGCAGTAGAGCTTAGTAAATATCTAGTCTACTTGCTTTATTCTAGAGGAGATGTAACTAAGACACAAGGACAAGTGATCTGTCCACAGTCAGTTAATTTGTAATAAGACCAGATGATAAACTAGGTTTTTAACTATTGTTATAACCATTTTACACTGTTGTTGTTGTTCCGTCACCAAGTCATGCCTGACCTTCTGCAAGCTCATGGGCTGCAGCACACCAGGCTCTTCTTTCCTTCACTATCTCCCAGAATTTGCTCAGATTCATGTCCATTGAGTCAGTGATGCTATCTAACCATCTTATCTTCTGCCACCCCTTCCTTTCTCCTTTTGCCTTGAATCTTTCCCATCTTCTGGGTCTTTTCCAATGAGTCAGCTCTTCACATAAAGTAGCCAGTATTGGAGCTTCAGTTTCAGCAAGAGTCCTTCCAGTGAATATTCAGGGTTGATTTCTTTTAGGATTGACTGGTTTGATCTCCTTGCAGTCCAAGAGATTCTCAGGAATCTTCTCCAGCACCACAATTCAAAAACATCAGTTCTCCAGTTTCATCCATCTCATTAGAACTGATTCAAATGAATTCTTTTTAATGGCTGAGTAATACTCCATTGTGTATATGTATCACAGCTTTCTTATCCATTCGTCTGCTGATGGACATCTAGGTTGCCTCCATGTCCTGGCTATTATAAACAGTGCTGCAGTGAACATTGGGGTACATGTGTCTCTTTCACTTCTGGTTTCCTCGGTGTGTATGCCCAGCAGTGGGATTGCTGGGTCATAAGGCAGTTCTATTTGCAGTTTTTTAAGGAATCTCCACACTGTTCTCCACAGTGGCTGTACTAGTTTGCATTCCCACCAACAGTGTAAGAGGGCTCCCTTTATTCCACACCCTCTCCAGCATTTATTGCTTGTAGACTTTTGGATTGCAGCCATTCTGACTGGTGTGAAATGGTACCTCATTGTGGTCTTGATTTGCATTTCTCTGATAATGAGTGATGATGAGCATCTTTTCATGTGTTTGTTAGCCATCCATATGTCTTCTTTGGAGAAATGTCTGTTTAGTTCTTTGGCCCATTTTTTGATTGGGTCGTTTATTTTTCTGGAGTTGAGCTGCATAAGTTGCTTGTATATTTTTGAGATTAGTTGTTTGTCAGTTGCTTCATTTGCTATTGTTTTCTCCCATTCAGAAGGCTGTCTTTTTACCTTGCTTATAGTTTCCTTTGTTGTGCAGAAGCTTTTAATTTTAATTAGATCCCATTTGTTTATTTTTGCTTTTNAACGGACTTTTGGACTCTGTGGGAGAGGGAGAGGGTGGGATGATTTGGGAGAATGGCATTGAAACATGTATACTGTCATGTAAGAACGAAGCACCACCCTATGTTCAATACAGGATACAGGATGCTTGGGGCTGGTGCACGGGGATGATCCAGAGAGAGGATATGGGTGGGATGTGGGAGGGGGATTCAGGATTGGGAGCTCGTATACACCCGTGGTGGATTCGTGTCAATGTATGGCAAAACCAATATGGTATTGTAAAGTAAAATAAAGTAAAAAATAAAAAAAAAAAATCAGTTCTTTGGCTCTCAGCCTTCTTTATGGTCCAACTCTCATATCCATACATGACTACTGGAAAAACCATAGCTGTGATTTTAAACCTTGACACCACACTGTTTGTGGAAATACATGTGAATTTGATGATATTTTAAAAGGATATTATTTTACTACTTTAATGACTTGGTATAAATCAGTTCTTGGAATTTGTCAATCTGCCAGTCAGCCAGGTTGAGTATGAGTGAAGTTTTGACAGTGCTTTTCCATTTTGGTGTATAGGCTGTTTACTATTTGAGGTCAGCAAGAGGTAATTTTTATTAATCTCATTTTAAGTCATGAAAAATGACATATTCTCTCTAAATTGTTATTTTTTGACAATCTACAGGTGAGGATTCACTCATTTCCATACAAGATTATTTAGGCAGTAAATTTATGTTAAAAATATGAAGAACAAGGTTTTTAAAAATTTAGTTTTTCCTTGTTGAATCTGAGAAGTTACACATTTAGAGAATCATATGATGGATTCTTAGAATCTGTTAGAAAAATAATAAAGACATTTCTAAGGATCATGTCATTGTTCTACATTTCTTTTTCTTGTATTCTTTGTGATGTTGCCCTAAGGACTTACATTTTAAACTGGACTATACAAAAAAACTCATTGTGCTCTGTGATTTTTTTTGTTTGTTTGTTTTAGTTTTTAAGGAGGGAGTTTGTTTTTTTTGGGGGGGGGTTTAATTCACAAGTATCATGAGTTGGATAAGAAGATGATTGAAGATGTGGAAGAATGTGGACAACTTGAATTTAATTTTGGTTGTAGTTTGATATCAACTAAGTTGGATTATTTATTTTTAGTCAGTATGTTCTTATACTATACTTTTGATGTGAAGAATACCCTACTAGATAGAATTCTTAAAGCATCTTAGTTTGACTTGGTCTGAAATTTGATTTGTTGGTTTTGTTTGAAATTCAACTCTCTTGACTATAGCCTGTGTTTTGGGGTGGCAGGTTAGTAATTGCCCTTTGTTTTATTTCAGATCCATGCATGTCTCTGAGTCCACCATGCTTCACAGAAGAAGATAGATTTAGTCTGGAAGCTCTTCAAACAATACATAAACAAATGGATGATGACAAAGATGGTGGAATTGAAGTAGATGAAAGTGATGAAGTAGGTGGAGACCCTTTTTCACTGATACTCTCTTGTAACAGTGTGACCGAGTTTAGTCTTGATTTTTCCCATTATTCCTTATATGATTCAACTCCATTTTCCTCGTCTTTAGTTTTTTTTGTTTACGTTTTAATTTTACTCTTTGCATTTAGCATGAATTTTTTCTTTTTTTCATGCATATATGCCTTCCCAGTTTTATAAGAATCCTTGGCCTCATGTACTTGTGTTTCTCAAACGTATATTCTGTTCTGTGTCACCTATTTCTGTTTTATAAACCACCACCACATTTCGTCATCTAAAACAACAATTTGTTATTTGTCCTGGTTCTCTGGGTTGACCGGGCTTTGCTGGGTGCATTTTCTGTTCCCATAGTTATGGCCCAGGGTCACGGTGGCAGTTGTATTCAGTTGTGATCTCTTTTGGGCTGAAATATCTCAAATGACTTTTTCACCTTCAGTCTCTCCATTTGGCAATTACTAACCTGTCATCATTCAGGGGGCTAGCTCAAACTTCCTCATAACATGACAACTGGCCTTCCAGGTGGCAGTGTTCCAAGAAAACAAGTTCCCATGTGGAAGTGCTTGTCATACTCCTGCTTGCCGATACCTGTTGATATCAAATTGGTTTAAAACAAGTTAATTGACTGAATTCAGAATTTGTGTGGGAGAGGATTATATGAAAATATGAATGCCAGTATATGTGGTTTATTGGGGGTCACCGGTATCATAGTTGCCTGTAACCATTGTACAAATAAATAATGCCTTTTTTTTTTTTTTTTTAAGGATTCTCACCTTACCCCTGGTCTGGTGTCCCATTTAGTTTTCTATGTAGAAATTGTTTTCCTTTATTTGTTTATGGTCTCATTCTTACCAAATTTCCTGGTCATCTTTTAGGTCTGTTCAACCTTTCTGTTGTATCCGTCACCATTGACACTGCTTCTCTTTTCGTTTGTATAATACTAAATTACATTGTTTTCACATTATTATCTAATGTTGTATAACAGTGACATCTTCTCATCACACTGTTGTCTAATCACATTGTTATGTAACAGTAGCATTCTCTAAAGATCAAATTTTGACCTGCTGTATCCCTGGTGCTTAAATGGTAAAGAATATGCCACCAGTGCAGGAGACCTGGTTTCGATCCCTGGGTCAGGAAGATGCCCTGGAGAAGGAAATGGCAGCCCACTGCAATGTTCTTGCCTGGAGAATTCAATTCACAGAGGAGCCCGGAGGGCTACAGTCCATGGAGTTGCAAAGAGTTGGATACGACTGAGCGACTAACACTTTTAATACCTTCATAAAACATGTACCTTGAAACCCTTCATCTGTTTTTAGGTTACTCTTATTTCCTCCATCTCTAAGTCAGTCCAGATTCTGACCTACATGTATGGCTTTCTGCCTGATGTCTTTTGAGGACTCTTGTTTTCAGCTTAGCTTATCTAAAACAAAATCCCAGATCCTCTCTTTGAAATCCTCAATGGCACTTGTGGACCTGTTTCTCCTTTTTTTTAAGTCTTCTAAGTCAGGAGTTGGCAGACTTTAATGTAAAGGACCAGGTTAAGGGTTGAAATGTATCCCACTCCCTAAATATTTTGAAGTCCTAACCCCCAGAACCTCATAGTGTGACCTTATTTGGAAATGGGTTTGTTTCAGATGTAGTTATTTAATAGGAGCACATAATGGAGTAGCATGGGTCCTTAGTCCAGTATGACTGGTGTCTTTGTGAGAGGAGAAAACCCTGTGGAAAGGCAGATGTGGGGGTAAGATTATCATGTGACAGTGGAGGCAGAGATTGGAGTTATGAAGTTACAGGTCAAGGAATGACAAGGATTGCTGATGACCTCAGAAACCAAGAGAAAGGCATCAAACAGGTTGTCCCCTAGAGCCTTTGAGAGAGCATGGCCCTGCTAAAACTTGATTTCAGATTTAAAGCCTCCAGACCTGAGGAAGAATAAATTTCTGTTATTTTAAGCCATTCAGTTTATGGCACTTTATTACAGCAGCCCTAGAAAACTAACATAGGCTAGCTAATAAATATTTTAGATGTTTGTGGGCCATATAGTCTCTCTTGTATCTACTCATCACTCCCATTGTAGTGCCAAGCAGCCACAGACAGTATATGGAGTAATGGTCATGGCTGTGTTTCAATAAAACTTTGTTTGTACAAAAACAAGTATCGGGCTGTAGTGTGTCAACCCCTGCTATAAATGAAATTTTGTGTTTTTAGAATTAATTCCTCCCCCCTCCTTTTCCACTTTCTGTTCTAGTTATTGTTCTATTTTAATTTATTATTAAATAAATTAAATAATAATTTAGGTATTTATTATTTTATGGATAGATTATCACCTCTACATTTTTCTGCTCTAATTCATCATGCATATCACTTTGAGAATGCTTTTCTCTAGCTTAGAAGTTTAACAGTGATTTGTTAGTACTTATTAGATCAGATGTTAACTCTTGAGTCTTTTTTTTTGACTGTCTCTGCATCAACTGATTTCTGCTTACTGAGCTAATAATCTCTTCTCATTCAGTTTAAATCATTTTGAATTGAGTTCAGTTCCAGTAATACCAAAATCATGGCTTCAGTTCAAAGTAGTCAAATTTATTTGTTCACTTTTAGAACTACAGATGACAGGATAGTCCTATTTTACATTGTTCTCAACACAAGCTACTTCACTTTCACTTTTCACTTTCATGCATTGGAGAAGGAAATGGCTACCCACTCCAATGTTCTTGCCTGGAGAATCCCAGGGACGGGGGAGCCTGGTGGGCTGCCGTCTATGGGGTCGCACAGAGTCGAACACGACTGAAGCGACTTAGCAGCAGCAACAGCAACTTAAAAAGTATTTGAAGTATGTAAATATACTCTTTGGTCAAAAAGTAGAGTAAATGAAATGAAGTTGATGGGTTGTTAGTTTTACTTATTAGAATGTAACAAAGTAGTTGTCATTTATTAAGGTTCACTTTGTTATACTGAGTATTCATTCTCTCAGCATCATCACCATTTTTTCTCTCTTCCATTACAAAGACACACAATAAACACAACAAAATTAAGCTATAAAACTACTTTTAGTTTTTTAGTAAAACATTTAAAAGTAATGCTCTAGATTATTAGTGATAAACTGTTCATTCTAATCCTCTCAAGATTGTCTAAATGGTTTATTTAGTTGCCAGTCTGTCTCTTATACACATCTAGATGTGTATAAGAGACAGGCCTGTCAATAAACACAACAAAATTAAGCTATAAAACTACTTTTAGTTTTTTAGTAAAACATTTAAAAGTAATGCTCTAGATTATTAGTGATAAACTGTTCATTCTAATCCTCTCAAGATTGTCTAAATGGTTTATTTAGTTGCCAGTATATTTACTTAGGATCTTGAAGATCAGTATTCTAACATAAATTTTATTTACTCCATAAATTATTACTATCCATATGAATTATGGAATAAATAGCATTTTATGTTCATATGTTTGATACTCTAAAGGAAATTATATTCTCTAGACTGAATAGATTTCCTGAAAATATTGTTGTACATTTTCTTAATCATTTACAGTATTAGTTTGCTCAAACTTCGTGTCAGCTCAGAGTGTCTAGTGTTAAGTAGGTGAGTGCCCTGTTCATTTCATAATTCAGTCCATCAGTTATATTGGAAATAACTTTTAACACTAAACCTTGTACTGTGTTGAAAGGTTATAATTTTAAGTTTTTACACTAATGGTACTGTATTCCTCTGATTTTTGGTATTACTGAGGAACTAATCATTGTTTAACATTGTTTTAGGTTAAGAAATATATTAATTCAGAGGGATTTTTTCGGGGAGTTAGAGGTGGGACTGGAAGAGCATATATGGTTAATTTGGAAAGTTTTGGTATTATAAAATGTTTCAAAAAAAGATTAGTGTGCACTTTCACTTTTTAAAACTAGAATAGTTTTAGATAGCTACATTTCAGAAGTTATAAATTAAAATTGGTTCATTTTTAGCCTAAATAAGGTTAGATTTTTTTATATTAAAAATTTACATAATACAATTAGTCTTGTTATTAATTGATATATCAGGTTATAAATATTATTACTGGGGAGTTTTCTGACACCAAGCAGCTTTTCAGTTTTCTAACACCCAACTGCATTTCCAGGAATTCAATTCTGACACTCTCTACCTGGAGATAGTTATCAAATACTGAGTTAAAGGACTCAGTCTCATTATACCGCCCTTACTTCAGATGCCAGCCACAAATCTCTGGTTATGTTTATGAACTTTAACCAACTGACCTTGAATCTGAGATTCCCATGGCTCTTTCCTGAGACTTGAAAATTTGCTGGGTATGTATCTGAATAAAACGAAAACATACATTCAAAACATACATGCACCACAGGTTCATAGCAGCATTATTTAAAGTTGCCAAGATACGGAAGCAACCTAAGCATCCACCAATAGATGAATGGGTACAGACGATATGGTATACCATAGAATATGACTTAGCTGTAAAAAGAGTGAAATTTTGCCATTTGCAGCAACATGGATGGACTTTGAGGGTATTATGCTGTTAAGTGAAATAAGTCAGACAGAGAAAGACAAATACTGTATGATACCGCTGACGTGTGAAATCTAAACATACAACAAATTAGTGAATAGTGCAAAAAAGAAGCAGAGTCACAATATTGAGAGCAAACTGTGATTACCAGTGGGGAGAGGGAAGTGCTGGAAGGGGCAATATAGTGGGCATAGGGTATTAAGAGGTAAAATCTGTTAAGCTACAAGGATATATTGTACAACACAGGGAATATAGCCAATATTTTGTGATAGCTATAAGTAGGCTAGGGCCTTTAAAAATTGTTAGTCACTATTGTACACCTGTAAGTTAGATAACATTGTTCATCATCTGTACTTCAATAAAAAAAGAAAATTTGCTTCAATGGCTCACAGAACTCAGGAGAACACTTTACTAATGTTTACTGGTTTATTAAAAAGAATACAACTCTGGAACAGCCAAATGGAAGAGAAGTACAGGACAGGGTTTGATAGAAGGGGCATGAAGTTTTCATGCCCTCTCTGGGCATGCCACCTTCCCAGCACCTCCCACACCGTGATGTGTTCACTAGCTCTCTGAATCTCTAAGTTCAGGAGTTTTTGCAGAGCTCAGTTTTCCCAGAGTCAGGTGAGTGGTACTAAAATTTCCAATTCTCTAATCACTTGGTGTTTTTGGTGACCAGCTCCATCTTGAAGCTGCCTGGAGGCCTGACCCTTACTCATCTCATTAGGGTGAATTCAGGTGTGATCAAAGGAGAAAAGAACACTATCACTGAGGAAATTCCAAGAGTTTTAAGAGCTCTATGCCAGGAACCAGGGATGAAGAACAAATATATTTGTTATTCTATCACAATTATAAAAATATTTAAATATGGAAAAACAGCAAAAACTCATATTATTTAATTATTAAAAGTACATTCAATGGGAAAGATCTGTTCCAGTAGTGTGTTATATATAGGCAGGTATTAAGTAAGCTCATGCAGATAATTGACAGCCTATTTGAATGTATTTGATTGCATAATAGTTTCTAGAATTACAAGTTATTTTAATCTTTTTACCTCATCATCAGATATTAAGTGCTCCAGTGTGTGAGGTGTTATCATTATCTCTGTGCCAAACAAAGTAAGCATGACTGTATAATTTATCAGTGGAATTCTTATTCAGTCTTTTAAATTTTAATGGAATTCCAAATATTTTGTAATGAAAATAAAAACTATAAAACAAAGCTTACGTTTAAAGAACCTAGAATTCTATTGGTATGATAGTTAACCTTTAATGTTTAAAAACAGAAGACGATATCTTTCTCTTTGTATTTCTTTTAATATTAATATTTAAAAGCAAATATAGCATGCTTCCCTGTTTTAATAGTACCCAAAAGAATCTAGAAATCCATTGTACAGTATGGTAGCTGTCTCTTATACACATGTA
>SJYT01067475.1:357002-394384 GCA_006410635.1 Cephalophus harveyi
AAATTGAAGTGTGTTAAATGTGTAAAATGTACTTCAAATTTGGAAGATTTATATAGCTATAAAACATTTAAACTTTGAAATCTTGGTTACCTGTTGGAAATGGTTATATTATGGACATACACACTGAGTTACATGAAATACAAAATTTGTTTTACTTGTTTCTTTTTACTTTTTAATGTGACTCCTAAGAAATTTTAACTCACAATTTATTTCTATTGGACAGGATTGATCTTAGAAACTATAATAATGTATTGCAAGTGTTAAGGAATAGGTTTTTAATTCTGAGTTTTTGGACCAGTTTGGTGTCTTCAGTTCATTACAGCTGTATCTTGATTTGTATTTCTTCAGTGTCTCTTTTTTAAAATGAATATTAATACTATTGTAGGTCTCCAGTAGGCATCATTAGGAAACTTTCTTAGTTTCTTAGGGAACCTTACTCAGAAATTTTAAAATACTTAATTTCTTGTGATTTTTTGAATCAAAGTATTGCTTTTAAAAGTATTTTGGATTAAAAACTTTTTACCGTAGTATAGTTTCTTTACAATGCTGTGTTAGTTCTGCTGTACAGCAGAGTGCATCAGTTATGAGTGTACATATATCCACTCTTTTTTTGATTTCCTTCCCATTTAGGTCACCACAAATAATTGAATAGAGTTCTTTGTGCTATACAGTAGGTCTTTATCAGTTATTATTTTACACGTGTGTGTCTTAGTTGCTCAGTTGTGTCTGACTCTGCAACCCATGGACTATGGCCTGCCAGGCTCCTCTGTCCATGGAATTCTCCAGGCAAGAATACTGGAGTGGGTTGCCATTCCCTTCCCCAGGGAATCTTCCCAACCCAGGGATTGAACCTGGGTCTCCTGCACTGTGGCCAATTCTTTATCATCTGAGCTACCTGGGAAGCCTATTTTATACATAGTAGTACTCTTGCCTGGAAAATCCCATGGACGGAGGAACCTGTAAGGCTGCAGTCCATCGGATCACTGAGGGTTGGACACGACTGAGCGACTTCACTTTCACTTTTCATTTTCATGCATTGGAGAAGGACATGGCAACCCACTCCAGTGTTCTTGCCTGGAGAATCCCAGGGACGGGGGAGCCTGGTGGGCTGCCGTCTCTGGGGTCGCACAGAGTCGGACACGACTGAAGTGACTTAGCAGCAGCAGCAGCAGCAGTGCATATATGGCAGTCCCTGTCTCCCAGTTTGTCCCCTCTCCCCCTGCCTTTCTGGATAACTGTAAGTTTGTTCTTTACATCTGTGACTCTATTTCTGCTTTTTTTCATCTGTACCATTTTTCTATATTCCACATATAAACAATATTATACAATATTTGTTTTTCTGATTTCACTCTGTATGACAATCTCTAGGTCCGTTTATGTCTCTGCAAATGGCAATATTTTCATTCCTTTTTATGGCTAAGTAATATTTCATTGTTATGTATGTACCACATCTTCTTTATCCATTTCTCTATTGATGGGCATTTAAGTTGCTTCCATATGCTGGCTATTGTAAATAGTGCTGCAGTGAACATCGGGGTGCATGTATCCTTTCAAATTATGGTTTTCTCCAGATATATGCCTACGAGTGTAATTGCATGGTCATATGGTAGCTCTATGCAGCTTAGTATCAAAAAAAAAAACCTAATCAAAAATGGGCAGAAGACCTAAACAGACATTTCATCAAAGAAGACATACAGATGACCAGCAAACACGTGAAAAAATGCTCAACACCACTAATTTTTCCTGGAGAAGGGAATTCTTTAATTTTTAGAGAAATGCATATCAAAACTACAATGAGGTATCACTTCACACTGATCAGAGTGCCAGTTATTAAAAAATCTACAATAAATGCTGGAGGGTGAGGAGAAAAAGGAACTCTCCTACACTGTTAGTGGGAATATAAATTGGTGCAGCCTCTATGGAGAACAGTATGCAGGTTCCTTAAAAAACTAGCAATATTGCTTTTTAAAAAAAAGTTTAGCATAATATTTAGCATTTGAAAATGCTGATTGGAAGCTTAATTTTTTTCTCACATGCCCTTTGTTTTTGGTCATATGAGAAAGCATTTTCTTTTCTAGTTTATTCATTCATTTGCTATTGAGCTAATATTGGGTATCTGCTGTATGCCAGATACTCAAGTAGACCTTGGAATACATCAGGAACAAAACAGACAAAATTATATAAATCTTCAAGCGCTTGCTAACATTCTAATGGGGCTTGTGGGAAGGCAGACTAAACAAAGTAAGCAGGGAAAGGGGGATCAGACAGGTAGATAATGGATAGCTACAGCTGTAGCTTTAAATAGGATGTCATGGCAGAACTCATTAAGAAGGTAGCACTTAAAGTGTATACCGTATGCAGTGCTTGGACAAGAGAATAAATATCTGGCAATTTTCCAGAGCTGTTCTAAAACTGAAATTGGAGGACTGGGGATGATTTAGATTAGAACAGGATGTATGGTTTTGCTCTCTAGGTCATTGTCTTCTGACTCAAGATCAAGGAGACTAGGTGTCAGTATATGCTGAATTTGTGACCTACTTAGATTGATGTGCTCATTACAGTTAAGTTTGCATGTTCTGTTAATACTGAAGATATTTTGGACAGTGAAGGTACTTGATTAACAGGTAATTTAAATGAAATTATTGAATGGTTTTGTGGCCCTGAGCTCAGCAGTAGCAGGCAGTGAGAATTGGCATTGTTATTGCCTACTAAGTGGCTGGAAATTTTATTAAATTTCCAGTGTATATGAACTTTGTTTTCTGTTTTTACTTTTCTTCCTTTTTCTTTTATATTTTACAAAGTTTTTTTCTCTTTTTCTACTTTCTCTTCCTTTTTATCCTTCCTTTCATTTATGTCATTTTGAATAGTTTCAGTTTTTGTTCTTAATCAGTTCATTTTATATGTATATAAGTATAAATATATATATACATATAAATTTGTGAAAAATCTGATTGTACCTTGTATTTCAGTTTTTCTTAGCTATTCTACCTGAAAAACACCTTTGTTGTCATTTATCTGTACCCCTTTCAGAAGACTTAGTTTTAACCACACAGATATATCTGTTTGAAACAAGGAGAGTCACCTAAGAAAACAGGCAAAAGTAGGGTCAGAAAAAAATAGTAGATAATACATTTTAAAAAAGGATCACTGAGTTTTGAATTTCATGGAGTACTGTTTCTAAAGGAAGGTTGTTTTTGGTGTTGTTTAGTTGCTAAGTTGTGTCTGACACTTGTGACCCCATGGACTATAGCCCGCCAGGTCCTCTGTCCATGGGATTTCCCACTCCAGAAATACTGGAATGGTTGCCTTTTCCTTCTCTAGGGGTTCTTCCTGACCCAGGGATCGAACCCACATCTCCTTCATTGGCAGGCGAATTCTTTACCACAGAGCCACCAGGGAAGGTCTTCTGAAGGAATAACTGCATGCATTCTTCTTAAGTTTTCTAAGTTAAAATTTCAACTTATGCATTATTATCTATTATATAATAAATTCTCCCCAACTTAATGGTTTACTAAGTCACTCATGGTTTTACCATCTCACAGTTTCCATGCATCAGAGACCCAGGTGCAGTTTAGCTGGGTTTCCTGGCTCTGAGCCTTTCACAAGCTGCAGTTAAGATGTCAGCTGGTGTACTTCCTGGAGGTGCAGTGGTTAAGACTTCATCCTCACAATCCTGGGGTCACAAGTTTGATCCCTGGTCAGGGAACTAAGATCCTGCATGCTGAGTGGTATGGTAGAAATAAAACAGAAATAAAACAAAAAGATGTCAGGTGATATTGCAGTCATCTCAAGGCCTGATTTGGGGAAGATCCCCTTCAAGACTGACTTATGTGGCTGTTGGCTCCCCAGGTCCTCATTGGTCATTGGTTGGAGATGTTGGTTCTCTGTCTCTTGGCTGTCTCCATAGGGCAGTGGGTTTCGCTCAGTGAGTGAGAGGGAGCTGAAGGGAGAGTGTAGGGTTTGGAGAGAGAAGGAAGCAGGAAGAGTAACCACATCTTGGAAGTGATGTTTTACATCCCTTTTTTGCTGTGTTCTGTTTGTCTAAAATGAGTCCTTAGGTCCAGCTGATCCTCAGGGGAGGCAGTTACATTGGAGCACAGATAAGAGGATGTGGGGATTATTATGAGCCACTTTAGAGGCTGCTTACCATGGTTTGTTTTTGTTTTCTGCTAACTAGAGATATTTGATAGGAACTTCTCAAGCCACAGGATTATAAAAAGAATAAAATTATATAACTTCGTTCAAAAGGCTTCGTTTTATAAGCGACCCACAATAAAACTTTTCATGTTTATCTTTGTAATGTGTGTGCTAGGCTCACAGTTGTGTCTGACTTTGCAACCCCATGGACTGTAACTCGACAGGCTCCTCTGTCCATGGGATTCTCCAGGCAAGAATACTGTAGTGGGTTGCCATTCCCTGCTCCAGGGGATCTTTCTGACCCAGGGATTGAACCCTGGTCACCTGTGTTGCAGGCCGAGTCTTTACGGCCTGAACCACCAAGGGAAGCCCGTGATGACTCATTGGAAAAGACTTTGATGTTGGGAGGGATTGGGGACAGGAGGAGAAGGGGATAACAGAGGATGAGATGGCTGGATGGCATCACTGACTCGATGGACATGAATCTGAGTGAACTCCAGGAGTTGGTGATGGACAGGGAGGCCTGGCGTGCTGCGATTCATGAGGTTGCAAAGAGTCGGACACGACTGAGCAACTGAACTGAACTGAACATTTTAGAGCATGTTAAATTTGATTAAAATGATCTAATGAATAGTGCCTTACATGCACAAATGTACAAGTACAACATAATTTGACTGAAGGATCACTTGGCATTCACCCAAAAGGACAGGTGGGACAAAGTAAACTTAAGAGAGTAGGTGCGAAAGAATTCTTGCTGTTAAATTATAATTATTGAGGTATTTTCCTGTATGCTGAGATTTTTCATAGTTTCATAGTTCAGTTATTTAAAGATTTGATGCCATAAAAATAGACTTTAGTTCTGGAAAATAGTAGCAATAAGCATACAACGAGAGTAGCAGAGAACATTAATAGTTATTCCATAGAAAAAAGTTTTCCTGTGGAAAAACTGGGAAATAGCTAATTGCTTTTGTTACTGTAGGACTTCTCAAGCTTCTATTTGTGGATTCATATACTAAAATAATAGAAAACATTTATTTAGCATTTACTGTTTCGTCCACAATTGTAAGCACTTTGCACACACTCTGGTATGGACTCCTCATAGCAACCCTAGGAGCTAAGAATATACAATAATTATCTATTTGCAGACAAGGAAGTCCATTTAGGGAGATCAGGCAAATGCCCAGGGCCACTGGCTTAAAAGTGATAAAACAGACTGAACCCATGTTCTTGATTTCTAGTCTGTGTTGCCTTTCTGTGTTAATGTATGTCATTAATCTCCATCATCAAGCCCTCCCTGATACAATTTATAAATAAATAGCTGTATATAAGTAGTGTGTGTATAAAAATATTTTTACTATACAGTATATACATACACGGGCTTCCCTGATGACTCAGTGGTAAAGGATCCGCTTGCCTGTGCAGGGGATGCGGAATCGATCCCTGGGTCAGGAAGACCCCCTGGAGAAGGAAATGGCAACACACTCTAGTATTCTTGCCGAGAAGATTCCATAGACAGAAGAGTCTAGCAGGCTATATATAGTCCATGAGGTCACAAGAGTTGGACATGACTTAGTGACTGAGAAACATATACATACATGCTACTATATCAGTGTTATGTTTTAAAAATGTTTACACAAATATAAGTTAAAAATGATATAAGATTAAATACAAATGGAAGCTCTAATATTTTCTCCCTTAAAGTGGGTTAGATTTTATATCCCTTTGGCGTCTGGGCAACCAAATTTGGAGACCACTGCAGTAATGAATTGTAAAGCAATGTCTGTTATCTGTCACATAGGCTTCACTCCATTTTTGTAAGTACCAGCAACTCTGAGAATGTTTCACAAAAGCAAGTTCCTGAACACTAATAATGCTAATATTCTTCTCTAATTTCCCACTGTTCATTGTATACAGGTCTCTTTACTATATAGCACATCAGTTACTGATATTCTTATGGTGACTGCCCTGTTTCTTGTGATTGAAATTAGCTCTGATACTATGGTACCTTTAAGAAATTATATTGTGGCTGGGCTTCCCTTGTGGCTCAGCTGGTAAAGAATCTGCCTGCAATGTGGGAGACCTGGGTTCGATCCCTGGCTTGGGAAGATCCCCTGGAGGAGAGATAGGCTACCCACTCCAATGTTCTGGCCTGGAGGATTCCATGGACTGTATAGTCCATGGGGTCGCAAAGAATCGGACATGGCTGAGCAACTTTCACTTCACTTCATTGTAAGAATGGAGGAGAGGTCACACTTTTTATACTAATTTAGAAAAAGGCAGATGACTAAGACAGAAAATTTAGATATCGTTTTGATGAGTGACTCAATGATTAAAATCTATACTTTATTTCCTTTGAACAGTATGCTTTTTGTAAATTAATGATTTTTCATTTTAGATACAAATTCTTTTAATTTTTAAATTGAATTTTTACTTGACATGTGTCTAATTATTGATCTGTAGAGATCACAAAAGAAGTAATGATTTTGAACACCTTTGAAGAGGAGTCTGTGCAAGAAATACCCTTCTCTTATCTGGAGGAAGTCATCTCTTTGGGTTTATGCACAGTACTGTTTTTAAATATTATTTTATTTTAAATTGGAAGATAGTTACAATATTGTGATGATTTCTGCTGTACATCAACATGATTCAACCATAGGTTTACATATGTCTCCTCCCTCTTAAACCTCCATTCCACCTCCTTCCCCATCCCACCCCTCTTGGTGGTCACAGAGCATGGGCTTTGGATTCCAAGTCATACAGCAAATTCCCACTATCTTCTTTACGTACGGTAATATATATGTTTCAGTGCTACTCTCTCAAATCATCCCACTCTCTCTCTGCTTCACTGTGTTCTCTATGTCTGCATCTCTATTGCTCCACTATAGATAGGTTCATCACTATCATCTTTCTATATTCCATATATATACATTAATATAGGATATTTGTCGTTCTCTTTCTGACTTACTTCACTTTGTATGATAGGCCCTAGGTTCATCCACTTCATTAGAACCGACTCAAATGCATTCCTTTTTATAGTTGAGTACTATTTCATGGTGTGTATGTAAGATGTTCAAGCTGGTTTTAAAAAAAGGCAGAGGAACCAGAGATCAAATTGCCAACATCTGCTGGATCGTCGAAAAGCAAGAGAGTTTCAGAGAAACATCTATTTGTGCTTTATTGACTATGCCAAAGCTTTTGACTATGTGGATCACAATAAACTGTGGAAAATTCAGAAAGAGATGGGAATACCAGACCACCTGACCTGCCTCTTGAGAAATCCGTATGCAGGTCAGGAAGCAACGGTTAGAACTGGACATAGAACAACAGACTGGTTCCAAATAGGAAAAGGAGTACGTCAAGGCTGTATATTGTCACCCTGCTTATTTAACTTATATGCTGAGTACATCATGAGAAATGTTGGGCTGGATGAAGCACAAGCTGGAATCAAGATTGCTGGGAGAAATATCAATAATCACATGAGTTTCAGTAGGTTCCAGGAGTTGGTGATGGATAGGAAGGCCTGGCATGCTGCAGTTCATGGGGTTGCAAAGAGTCGGACACGACCGAGTGACTGAACTGAATGGAACTGAACCACAACTTCTTTATCCATTCATCTGGCAACATCTAGGTTGCTTCCATGTCCTAGCTATTGCAGATAGTGCTGCAATGAACATTGGGGTGCATGTGTCGTTTTGAGTTATGGTTTCCTTAGGGTACATGCCCAGTAGTAGGATTGCTGGATCGTATTGTAGTTTCATTCCTAATTTTTTAAAGAAATCTCTATACTATTCTCCATAGTGGCTGTTATTAACTTATGTACAATTTTTGATACCTTGTGACACATCAAAATCTGTTAAGTACCAAATATGTTTGTCACTTTGCCTCATCTCTTCTCTGTTCTCATGTTCCTATAGCTTGTGTGCTGTGCTGAGTTGCTTCAGTTGTGTCCGGTTCTTTGCGACCCAATGGACTGTAGCTTGCCAGACACCCCATCCATGGGATTCTCCAGGGGATCTTTCCAACTCAGGGATCAAACCCATGTCTCTTACATCCCCTGCATTGGCAGGTGGGTTCTTTACCACTAGTGCCACATGGAAAGCCCCAACTATAGCTTGCTATTCAAAATAATTTGGAGGCTATAGACATGTTTCAGAGAAGACAATGGCAACCCACTCCAGTACTCTTGCCTGGAATATCCCATGGACAGAGGAGCCTGGTAGGCTGCAGTCCATGGGGTCGCTATGAGTCGGACACAACTGAGCGATTTCACTTTCACTTTTATGCATTGGAGAAGGAAACGGCAACCCACTCCAGTGTTCTTGCCTGGAGAATCCCAGGGATGGCAGAGCCTGGTGGGCTGCCGTCTGTGGGGTCGCACAGAGTCGGACACGACTGAAGCGACTTAGCAGCAGCAGCAGCAGCAATGTTTGGAAACAAGGTAGAAATGAGGTTGGGGCACTCTTCTACTTTGCATTTAGTCTACAGAGTGAGGAAATAAAGGCAGTGAACCCTTAGGACAAAGGGATCGCTGCCAAATCTTCAGGCCTCAAGGGAGAGAAGTGGATGAAAACATTTTTTATCTTTTGAAGGGTTGCTGTAAGGAATAAATCGAAGGGTGTCCCAGGATAAGCAGGAGCTTGTTAGAAATGCAAAATTACAGGCCCCATCCCAGCAGTACTGGATCAGAAACTTGGGGATAGAGCCCAGAAATATGTGTTTTAACATGTTCTTCCATGATTCTGATGCCCACTCTTTACTTAATAAATCTTTGCAGTTTTTGCACTATGCTTCTGTAACAGTTTTTATAATATCAGGCATTATATTTGGCTGCTGTGATAGTCTTAGGCCCTGAACTTTGTGATTTCACTTTGGCCACGTTCCACCTTAAGGAAGTTACAGACCTGCAGTTGCTATGAAACAGGGCTGTGTGTGTTTTTTTGGTGGGAGGTTCTTTGCTTTTGTTAAGTAAGGTGGTTCTATAAACTAGAATAGTTATGAGTCATTGTATAAATTATTTGGACAAATCTTAAGAAAACGTCTCATTTTATAGTTATATAAATATAATTAGAATGTTTCTTAGGTTCTAAATTTTCTATCCTGCTGCAGCGTGTGTTTACTTGAGTACCTGTGCTCTTATATCTTTTCTTGACCATTATATTAATATTACCTATTTACTAGACTTCCTCTTCTTTCTCTTATTTTTGCAATTCATTTACCAGCTGCTGTTGTTATCTTTTTGTGATAGTGGATAAGAACTAACTCTCCTGCTGCTGCTGCTAAGTTGCTTCAGTTGTGTCCGACTCTGTGCGACCCCATAGACGGCAGCCCACCAGGCTCCCCCGTCCCTGGGATTCTCCAGGCAAGAACACTGGAGTGGGTTGCCATGTCCTTCTCCAATGCATGAAAGTGAAAAGTGAAAGTGAAGTCGCTCAGTTGTGTCCGACTCTTAGTGACCCCGTGGACTGCAGCCCACCAGGCTCCTCTGTCCATGGGATTTTCCAGGCAAGAGTACTGGAGTGGGGTGCCATTGCCTTCTCCAACTAACTCTCCTAGAATGTTTCAATTCACTAACCTCCTTCTGTGTCAAAGCAAGTGCCGTAGAAACTAGAAGACTTTCTCTTTTATAACCATCCAAACTGTCTCACCTCTACCCCTTCCTGGGGGTAGAGGTGATTTATTATAGTAGGTTCCCTCTTCTTGATGTTTCCTTAGTCACAGGTCATTTGAGAATATCATTGGTCCTATGTAGTTCAGTTATATAGAGATTGTATATTAGGCCTTTGTTGTAGGACCTTAAATACAACAACAATTTCTGTGGAAAAGTGGGTTTCAAACGGCAAATAAATGCTCTTACATGCAACTGAGAATTAATAATTTGTGGCATGAGATCTGTATATAAAGACCACAAAACTTCTGAACTATTTTATGGTGTTGAAACTTTTGAAATTTTTGTCTCTTTCTCAGAGTTCCCACAACCCCTGCTTCATCTGGTAAATATTTTAGCCTTTTCCTCCAAATAATATCTGCTTTAGTATCCTTAAGTCATACCAAATGATAATTATGTATTTTAATTTAATTGACTTCTCATTTCTGTTGATTAATTGTTAAAGTGCCTTGCAGAGGGTTTCGTGTTGAGTACTGTTACAGACTGGAAGGGGGCAGTAGCGTGGGGGTGTGCATCAGGACCTGCATCTGTGCTCCTTCAGTTCCAGCCCGACTGTACTGCCAGCCCCGCTCTCTCGTCCCCCTCCTTTCCTGGGCACTTGCTGGATCACCGCATGGCACTGCATTTATGTAATTTTTTTTTTTTTTTTTTTGAGAGTTTAGCACCCTTCACATTATTGTAAAAGATCTCTGAGTTCCAGTGGGTACAGAACCTATTTATTCCCATTTCACAAATGAATTAGATAAAATTGTACCTTTTCTGGAACATTAACTCTGTCTGCTGTTTATTGTGATTATGGACAGGATGACCATATGATTCATCATCCAAACTTGAATCCTTTCAGAATGAAAGGAGGTCATATGAGTAACTACATGAGTGCGGCAGTTGTAAGTGAGGGGTGCCCCAGGCAAGTGGGGCAGCGTAGTCACCTCACTCTGTGTCTTATCACAGGTTCCTGCTGTGCTGCTTATCTTTATATTCGTTTTGCTCCTTTACTAAGTTGTTGTTTTGATCTAAGTTTGTGCCAAGGTTTGTTCTGTTAGCAAAGCTTGATTGGATCTGTTTCAGTTTAGTTTATCATCTTAAGTCCTTTTACATGGTATAATTTGTTTTCTAGTAACATGGCAGAGACTTGGGCATTTTTCTATTACTTTTTCTTAGGGTTGAGTGATTTCTCTCTCTCTCTCTCTCTCTCTCTTTAGAAATAATGTAGTTTAACAATATTTTCTGTATTAACTTAATATTCGCTGACCCTTTCATTGCCTTTTAATTTTTTTTTTTTTAGTAGTTTCCTGGCTTTCCCTCATTTTTATATGTGAAGAATTCAGTCTAAATTCTCCTTTGGACCTATCCAGTGTTCAGCCTGCTAGGCAGAAAGGAGCAGAACAAAGATGCGGATTGATTGTGTCAAGGTCGCTTTCCTTTAAAAGGAGACAGTAGGTGTCTGTCAGACAGCTTACCTCGATAGTGCTGACCAGGTGATTCCTGATTGACTGAATTAAAATTCCTTTCCTGGGAGAGGGTGAAACTGTAATTAAGTATTGTCTTGGTTTAGTGATGTGGGGCTTAGCCTAAGTGACTCCATTATGGGCCTATTGTCTTTGTTTTTAACAGTTTTCCCCTTTTGATCAGACCTTCAGCCTGAGAGGTGTAATCAAAATTTAAGGTGTTAGTGTCCCTGCCAGCTCGGAGAAGGCAATGGCAACCCACTCCAGTACTCTTGCCTGGAAAATCCCATGGACAGAGGAGCCTGGTGGACTGCAGTCCATGGGGTCGCAAAGAGTCGGACACGACTGAGCGACTTCACTTTCACTTTTCACTTTCATGCATCGGAGAAGGAAATGGCAACCCACTCCAGTGTTCTTGCCTGGAGAATCCCAGGGATGGGGGAGCCTGGTGGGCTGCCATCTCTGAGGCCGCACAGAGTCAGACACGACTGAAGCGACTTAGCAGCAGCAGCAGTCCCTGCCAGCTACTGCTCTGAAATTCTAGCTGTTTTTGCTGACCCTTTGTGTGGTGTTGACAAGTCATGACTTCACGTTCACATTTTTAAGCTGGTCATTCTCTTCATTCTTTTTCTGATATTCCAGTCTTAGGGAGAGCACTTGTTTAGTGGTTAGTAGCTATGAACATCCACTTAAAGCTTTTGAGAGAATGCAGCATACCAGGGAAGCTCTGCTGCTGCTGCTGCTGCTAAGTCGCTTCAGTTGTGTCTGACTCTGTGCGACCCCACAGATGGCAGCCCATTGGGCTCTGCCATCCCTGAGATTCTCCAGGAAAGAACACTGGAGTGGGTTTCCATTTCCTTCTCCAATGCATGAAAGTGAAAAGTGAAAGTGAAGTCGCTCAGTCGTGTCCAACTCAGCGACCCCATGGACTGCAGCCTACCAGGCTCCTCCGTCCATGGGAGTTTCCAGGCAAGAGTACTGGAGTGGAATGCCATTGCCTTCTCCCAGGGAAGCTCTATGGTTATTATAAGGATAATTCTTAATATCTGGAGTTCATTTTGAAGCCATGGTCCACAAGACCCAAACCACTCAGATTCAAATAAGTCAAAGACAGACTTGGTTGAAAGAGTCACTTCATTAAGCCAAGTGGCTTGTTCAATGATCTTATATTGTTGAGTTTCAGCTCCCCCAGGAGTGTTAACCTAGGTTCAGCAGGTGGTGTTAGCCACAGCACAGGCACCTTCTTGCTCAGCTAAAAGATAACCAAGGGCTATCCCATTACCATGAACAACTTTGGCCAGAGAGTTAAGGATTTTTGTTGAACACCTGCAATCAAACAACTTTGGCCAGAGAGTTAAGGATTTTTGTTGGACACTGCAGTCTGCTTTTGCAGCAGATTCTGTAGTATCTTCAAGAGTAAAGCAGAGGTTCCTTATTGGAGCTTCAGATTTGTACTCACTTCTAACCAAGGTGGCTCAGACGGTAAAGGATCAAATGAGGGAGACCCAGGTTCGATCCCTGGGGAAGGAAATGGCAACCCACTCCAGTGCTATTGCTTGGAAAATCCCATGGACGGAGGAACCTGGTAGACTATAGTCCATGGGGTCATGAAGAGTTGGACACAACTGAGTGACTTCACTTTCACTTTCTAACCAAGGAAGGAAGTAGGGACCTGCCAAAGGAAGCAAATCCTGGATCATGAATGCCTCCTGTTAGATTCCTTCTAACTTTTTGATGTAAATTCAGGGGAGTTGACCAATGAGGTATTTCACTTTGACTGTGGACGGTTAGGGCTGCAGTAAGATCACCTAAGAGGCATTGCTAAGTTACATGGCAGCCATGTAGGCATTCATATGTCCAAGGAGAATGATAACCACCATAGACAAAGATAAATCCTGTCAAGGCACAGACTACTCCTGTGAAAGTGGTACTGTTAATGGATCCATTTGTCTATTCCAAGCCATGGGTCAGTTAGGTTTCCAGTGAATTTGAGAAGTAAATCTCCTAGCCTGAAAAAAAAAAAAAAAAGTTGTAAATTCCTTGCAAAGGTGGGTGCTGCTGGTAAGATTTTTTCTGTGATTGAGGGTAGGTCCAGTTTAAATGATCCTAAGAAGATGCAGGTGCAAATGTACCGTGATTTGTATAGATATTTGTGTCTAATTGAGAAAATACAGTTATAATTGGAGAAAGGTTAGAACAAGGCTGTGGATGTTCTGGCTATAAAATTTGGACTCTGACTTCCAGGGGGTTTGATTGTAGTTTGTTCGTTCCCTCCCTTCTTCCCTCCTTTCTTCCTTCCATCCTCTTTCCTTGTTTGTAGTTTATGTTGACATTGGGAATAGACAGAAAATTGGGAGGACGGGGGGGTCTCTAGCATCATGGACAAATTGGAATTTTTTGATATGAAATTCAGCAGTCTGAAAGGTTACCTCTCTTAGCAGTGGCTTGGGAGATATGGATGATGGCTTTATCTTTACAGGCCAGTAGCACAGTAAAGGAAAGAAAGAGAAGAAGAAAGGGTTTCATGTTTAGTACAGTATGAAGTCTTGACCCAGCAGCTTGGATGGAAGTAGTCTACCAGTTTCTACCAGTCTATCAGTTTCTCTTGATGTTGGCAACTTCTTTAACTGGTCAGTTTGATTTGTGGATCTCCAGTGCTTGTACAGGACCTGATGTCAGGTGGAGCCTTCAGCCGTGAAACGTGTACCCAGGTTTTAATGCTTTCTAGTTTCACCGTAGTGTCAGTGCTCAGAAGCACTTGGTAAGGTCCCTTCCAGTGGGGCTCAGGGGTTGTCTTCCTCTGATGCTATTTCCAGAATACTCAGTCATCAGGATCCAGACTATGACCTACAGGATCCTTTAAATTGGGATCTGGGAAAGCTTTTTTAACCTGTTGATAATAGGCTTTAGCATAAGATATTATAATAGGTAATCGTATTAGCATGTGATAAAGGGATCAAAAAGTTGTATATCAATAGTTTATATGGAGTAGTTTGTTTCCTAAAAGGAGTACAGCAGCAGACCCCAACCGAGAAGCAGTACCTTAGGCCAAAGGAGGCCAGTAGTTTTGGTGAGTTTTGCAGTGTTTTTTGTTCAGGGTTGTATAATTTGCCTAGTGGAGTGAGTTCCTTGATCGCTGGAGGTTGTGGGAGGTAGGCTCTAGTGGGACACATGTTTTCTAACAGTTTCTCTTCCACTGTGAGGACATTAGCCTTGTGGCTAAGGAAGGCTTCAGGTCATCTGAAAAACATAGACACACTAACAAAAACATACTGATAAGTCATTCAAGGTGGCAGTTGAGTAGTTTTCCCAGGAGTGGACCTGACAGGTCTGACACTGGTGGTAAACTGTTTTCACAGTCTTATAGAAGTGTCCTCATGTATGTTTATTCATAATTTGAGTCACCATAATTGTACCATGGTTGGTAAAGGGATGTAAAAACCGAAAGATGGGGTTTGCCAGGGAGTCAGGAAGAACCAAGCAGCTTTGGTTCTTGGTTGGGTTTCCACAGCCCCAACTAGTCATTCAATTTGTAACCATTATTTGCCCTTTGTGGTTTCTCCTATTTAGGAACAGATTGTTTCCATGTTGTAAGGACATCAGGATGGCAGAAATATGGCAGCACGTGGTCAGTTACTGCAGAAACAGAATGGACTTTATCTACATATACCATGACCTTTAAAGACCTTGCTGCTGCCTGTACATGAAAATCAGCCAGGACATTTCCCCAATAGCCAGGTTTAGTCCTTTTAGTGTGAGCCTCAATTTTGATACAATTTAGAAGGTAAGAGAACAGTAGCAAGAAGGTCATCTACTTGTCCATTTTTAATTGAAGTCTCAGAGGATATAAGAAAACCCCTTTGTTTCTATAACGTCCCCAAATCATAGATGATCCTAAAGGCACACCAGCTGTCAGTATAAATATTAATAACTTGTCCTCCTGATAATTTGCGTTTTTCTGGTAAGGGCATGGAGCTCTGCTTGTTGGACTGATTAACTTGTGGGAGGTTTCCCCTCTCAAGTAGTTCATATCAAGTAGTAATAGCATAGCCAGCTGGGAAATTCCCACTTTCATTTTTACAGTATGATATATCAACAGACAAAATTAGATCAAGATTAGTCAAAGGAGCATCTCATAAATTGCTGTCACAAAATGGGATGTTATTATCTCATCGTCATGGGGTTCACTCTTAACAGGCAAGGGTAGTAATGAAGCAGAATTAATAACACTGTAGCATTTAAGATGCAGATTAGGTGATGAAAGCAGAAGGCACTTGTAAACTGTTAGACTGCTCAGCAGAGAAATGCTGAGTCAATTCAGAATTAAGAAGACTTTGGACAGCCTGTGGAGTTTGTAAGTAAATATCATTTCCTAGGATTAAATCTGAGGCTTTTACTGACTTTACTGCTGCAGCTGTAGCCTTAAGGCAGTTGGGAGAGGCACAAACAACTGAATTGAATTCTATACTATAATAGGCAATAGGCCTGTGTTTATCGCGTTGGTCTTGCATGAGCATTTCCAGGGCTTGGTTGTCTTGTTCATGTACAAATAAGGTGAAAGACTTTGAATTGTTAAATAGCCCTAGGGCAGGTCGGAGAAGGCAATAGCAAGCCACTCCAGTACTCTTGCCTAGAAAATCCCATGGATGGAGGAGCCTGGTAGGCTGCAGTCCATGGGGTCGCTAGAAGTCGGATGCGACTGAGCGACTTCACTTTCACTTTTTGCTTTCACACAATGGAGAAGGAAATGGCAACCCACTCCAGTGTTCTTGCCTGGAGAATCCCAGGGACAGGGGAGCCTGTTGGGCTCCTGTCTATGGGGTCGCACAGAGTCGAACACGACTGAAGCGACTTAGCAGCAGCAGCAGGGCAGGTGGTTCTTACAGGCTTTGTTTGAGTCTTAATGATGGCCTACTCCTGTTTATCTTCCCAAAGAAAGAATTTGGAGGTTGAAATTTTAGTTCATAGAGTGGGAAAGCTGATAGAGAAGAATTAAGAACCCGTAGTCTACCCGTAGTCTACCTGTAGCCAGGCAGGCCTAGGAATCCACAAATCTTACCTTTAATTGTAGGCCTACAAAATAGTTAGCGTAATTTAGTTCTTTTTGAAGATAACTGGAATCCTTTAGCACTTAAGATTATGACCTAGATGATGAATAATGTTCAAGATCTTTTGCAGTCTGTTCATAATCTACCCTTTTCTCCTTACCATTTGCCATGCAGCTTCTTTACATATTCTTTACTCTTGCCAAAGTGAACTATTGACAGACAGCTGTCTTGTACACATCCTGTATTCTTATGCTTACAAGGCACTTCACTCATGATTTCTCACAGTCTCTTCTTGTTCCATTTTTTTTGTTTGCTTGTTTTAATCTTTTGGCTGCACCGCGTGGCAGGTGAAATCTTATTTCTCTGACCAGGGATCGAATCCATGCCTCCTGCATCGACAGCACAAGAATGTTAACCACTGGACCGCCAGGGACGTCCTCTTGTTCCATTTTGCATGTCAAATTATATCCAGTTTCTTAAGATTAATTTTAAGATTTAGCTGAAATAGGACTTAGTCCATATAAAGTCTTTCCTGTTTCTTTTCTTTTTTTGTGTGTGTGTGTTTTTTCCTGTTCGTTTTCTAAGCCAGAATAATCCCTTTCATTGCACTTGTGTTTTTCCCTTGGGGTATTTGTTGGCTTATAGTTTAGCTTGACCCTTATTTTCATTTTATTTCCTTCTTTCAGTCAACTCTTTGGATTTTACCTGTCCCATATTAGTTACTTAGCACATGTGTGTTGAGGGAAATTGAACACTTTCCCTAGGCTATAAAAGGATGCAAAAAAACCCAACATTCTCTGAGTACTCGTTTAGGATTGTCTTCATCAAAAGAAATGGATTACAGTTACGACCCTGAGTCTCACTGATAGAAATATTTTTACCTCTTCCTCTACTCTCTTTTCTATAGTTGAAAACCACAAATGATAGAAAAAGATGTTTAAAAATTATAATATATTGCAAATTAATGAAATCTCTTAAAGGTTGGTTTTCTTAATGATCCTGAGATATCAGCAGTACATTTAAATCTTTTAAGTGACTAAAATTGTGCATATAAATATAAGACAAAGAGTTTCCTAACATTCTTGATGGTTTAAATATTTGTGGTATGCTTTACATTCAATTCAGTGCAGAGATTTTAAATATACTCTTTGATGATTTTTGACAAATATGTGATGACCCAGATAACCATGATGGTGTGGTCACTCATCTAGAGCCAGACATGCTGGAGTGTGAATTCAAGTGGGCCTTAGGAAGCATTACTACCAATAAAACTAGTGGAGATGATGGAATTCCAGCTGAGCTATTTAAAATACTAAAAGACGATGGTGTTAAAGTGCTGCACTCTATATGTCAGCAGATTTGGAAAACACAGCAGTGGCCACAGGACTGGATAAAGGTCAGTTTTCATCCTAATTCCAAAGAAGGGCAATGCCAAAGAATGTTCAAACTACCATACAATTGCACTCATCTCACTCACTAGCAAGATAATGCTCAAAATCCTTCAAGCTAGATTTCATCAGTATGTGAACCAAGAATTTCCAGATGAACAAGCTGAATTTAGAAAAGGCAGAGGAATCAGAAATCAAATTGTCAACATTTGTTAGATCATAGAGAAAGCAAGGGAATTCCAGAAAAACATCTACTTCTGTTTCATTGACTATGATAAAACCTTTGACTATGTGGATCACAACAAACTGTGGAAAATTCTTAAGAGATGGGAATACCAGACCATCTTGCCTGTCTCCTGAAGCCTATACGTGGGTCAAGAAGCAACAGTTAGAACCTTACATGAAACTACTGACTGGCTCAAAATTGGGAAAGGAGTAAGACAAGACTGTATATTGTCACTGTTTTTTAACTTATATGTAGACTGCATGATGTGAAATGCCTGGCTGGGTGAGTTAACAAGCTAGAATCAAGATTGCTGGGAGAAATATCAGCAGCCTCAGATATACAGATGATACCACTCTAACAGCAGAGAGTGAAGAGGAAATAAAGAGCCTTTTGATGAGGGTGAAGAAGGAGAGTGAAGAAGCTAGCTTAGAACTCAGCGTTCTAAAAACTAAGATCATGGCATCTGGTCCCATCACTTCATGGCAAACAGAAGGGGAAAAAGTGGAAGCAGTGACAGATTTTCTCTTCTTGGGCTCCAAAATCACTGCAAATGTTGACTGCAGCCGTGAAATTAGAAGATGCTTGCTTCTTGGAAGGAAGGCTATGACAAACCTAGTGTGTGGGTGCTTAGTTGCTCAGTCGTGTCAGACTCTCTGCAGCCTCATTGACGGTAGTCCACTAAACTCCTCTGTCCATGGAGATTCTCCAGACAAGAATACTGGAGTGGGTTGCCATGCCCTCCTCTAGGGAATCTTCCCAACTCAGGGATCGAACCCAGGCCTCCTGAATTACAGGTAAATTCTTTACTCTCTGAGCCACCAGGGAAGCCAAAGAATACTGGAGTGGGTAGCCTATGCCTTCTCCAGGGGATCTTCTTGACCCAGGAATTGAATCGGGGTCTCCTTCATTGCAGGTGGATTCTTTACCAGCTGAGCTACCAGGGAAGCCCATGACAAACCTTGACAGTGTATTAAAAAGCAAAGACATCACTTTTCCCACAAAGGTCCGTACAGTCAGAGCTATGGTCTTTCCACTAGTCACGTACAGATGTGTGAGTTAGATCATAAAGAAAGCTGAGTGCCAAAGAATTGATGCTTTCAAATTGTGGTGCTGGATAAGACTCTTGCAAGTCCCTTGGACAGCAAGGAGCTCAAACCGGTCAATATTAAGGAAAACCAACCCTGAATACTCATTGGAAGGGCTGATGCTAAGGCTGAAACTCCAGTACTTTGGCTACCTGATGCAAACAGCTGATTCATTGGAAAAGATCCTGATGCCGGGAAAGATTGAAGGCAAAAAGAGAAGGTGGCAGATGATGAGATGGTTGGATGGCATCACTGATGCAACGGACATGCACTTGGGTGAACTCTGGGAGATGTTGAGGGACATGGAGCCTGGCACGCTGCAGTTCATGGGGTCCCAGAGTGGACACAACTTAGCGACTGAACAGTAACAACAAAAATACACGCATGAATTTACCACCCCATTTGAGATACAGAACATTTTGATTCTCAAATTTTGAAACTCTCATTTTCTTTTGTAGAAGATGAGAAATCTTTGTGCTGCTTTAAATCTATTAAGTGTAACTGGCCAGTAATTTTCCTTTAACTCCCCATTGCTAGTTTATTTCCCACACTTGGCAGTATATTTGAAAGGAGGGTTCATCCACTTGCATTCATATCTATAAATTCTATATCTCTACTATTACTGTAGATTCACTATTTGTGCTCTTGGCAAAAATTGAATTCATGCACTTAGGCATTCAATCTCATCTACTCTTTGTCACTCTTCAGCACATTTCTCTCCTTTAAGAACCACATTTTCCATTTTTTACTGGACTTTTCTCATCTGACTCAAACCTGCCGTTATTTTCCCACCTTATCACCACAGGAAAATAAAAACTTCTCTTGACTGTATTTTTCCCTTTGGTTACTGCTCAATTACTTTCTCCTTCCTTTACAACAAGATCCCATGAAAGGTCTTGTGTAGTACTTCTCTCATCTTGTTGTTTTTTGCACTCCTGTAAACTCTCGCCTCTTGCTCACCAGAGATGTCTATATTGCTATGCAGTGGTCACTTGTCAATCGTTACATCACTTTTTGGTATCATATATAGTTAAACATGCTTTCCTTTTTAAACATGAAATTTTCACTTGCTTCCGTGAAGCCACACTTTCCTTATCTCCTTCTATATTAGTTGCTCCTTTTCACTTTCTTTGCTGATTTTCTCTTCATCTCCCTGACTGCCTAATGTTGGAGTGCTCTGAACTTAGTATTTATACCTCTTTGCCTGCTCATACTTATCTCCTTGGTGGTAAAGTATACTTACTCCCTCATTTCAAGGCTTTCAAATACCTTCTCCTGATTGGTGTCCTAAGTTCCGGTTTTATATATCCAACTGCATCGATACCTGTTTTTGGATGTCTAATAGCACATTCAGACTTATGTTGTTGTTCAGTTGCTAAGTGGTGTCTGACTCTTTGTGACCTCATGAACTGCAGCATGCCAGAATTCTCTGTCCTTCACGATTTCCCTGAGTTTGCTCAAACTCACTTCCATTGAGTCAGTGATGCTATGCAACCATCTCATCCTCTGTTGTCCCCTTCTCCTCTTGCCCTCAGTCTTTCCCGGCATCAGGGTCTTTTCTGATAAATCAGTTGTTGGCACCAAGTGGCCTAAGGATTGGAGCTACAGCTTCAGCCACAGTCCTTCCAATTAATATTCAGGGTTGATTTCCTTTAGGATTGACTGGTTTGATCTCCTTGCTGTCCAAGGAGACTCAAGAGTCTTCTCTGCCACCATAGCTGGAAAGCATCAGTTCTTCAGCACTCAGGCTTCTTTATGGTCCAACCCTCACATTCATACATGACTACTGAAAAAAATCATAGCTTTGACTATACAGACGTTTGTCAGCAAAGTGATGTCTCTGCTTTTTAACACTGTCTAGGTTTGTCATAGCTGTTCTTCCAATGAGCAAGCGTATTTTAATTTCGTGGCTGCAGACACTATCCCCATTGATTCTGGAGCCAAAGAAAATGAAATCTGACACTGTTTCTACTTTCTTCCCATCAATTTGCCATGAAATGATAGGGCCAGATGCCATGATCTTAGTTTTTTGAATGTTGAGTTTTAAGCCAACTTTTTCATGCTCCTCTTTCAGCTTCATCAAGAGGCTCTTTAGTTTCTCTTCACTTTCTGCCATTAAAGTGGTATCATCTGCATATCTGAGGTTGTTGATATTTCTCCCGGCAGTCTTGATTCTAGCTTGTGAGTCATCTGGCCCAGCATTTCTTAGACTTCAGTTGTTCAAAATTTATTACTGATTTTCTGCTTGACTCAGATCTTTTCTCAGTTGTCTTCATTTCTAACAATGAAATTATTGTTGAAGCAGTGTATATAAGAAGCATTGACTGGCCTCCCAAAATTTGCATCATCTTTAATGTTTTGTGATTTTTTTTCACTATTACTGTTCATATCTGAGATCCATTAACCTATTAGAGGCTGCAGAATGCTGATATTTTAATGCCATTCTCTTTTCTTGCTAGCTGGAATACTTCTTTAGAGAAAAATTTCAGTATATCAGTTGTTGGAATTCCTGTTTATGTGGGAAAGGCTGGATAAATCCTTGATTCTTCCTCTTATTTATAGATTTTAAAAATAATTAGGTATTTTCCAAGAGTTCTCCAAAGGAGGTAAAAGAGAAGTATGTGCGTGTGTGCGTGCGTGTGTGTGTGTGTGTGTGTGTGCGTGCGTGTATATGTGTGTGTGTGTGTGTGTGTATATGTGTGTGTGTGTGTAGTATCCTCAGTTCATAGATTTAAATGAATTTCAGGCTGTTGTTATTGTTATCATCTGTTCTGTTGTTTAAATTGTGCCAATATTTGGCCTTATAAATATTTGAAGCTTATTTAAGCTTGCACTGGGTCTTTTTGCCCCAACCTGAGTAGGCTTCCCAGGTGGCACTAGTGGTAAAGAACCTGTCTGCCAATGCAGGTTGTACGTAACAGGCATAGGTTCTCTCTCTGGATCGGGAAGATCTCCTGGAGCAGGGCACGACAACCTATTTCAGCATTCTTGCCTGGAGAATCCCATGGACAGAGGGGATGACAGTCCATAGGGTCGCACAGAATCGGGTTGACTGAAGTGACTTAGCACATGTGCACGAGTAGACTTTGATAGGTTTCTTGGTTTCTGCTGTCACAAGTTTTCCAGGCTCTGCTTGT
Organism: Cephalophus harveyi; assembly: GCA_006410635.1. NCBI lineage: Eukaryota > Metazoa > Chordata > Mammalia > Artiodactyla > Bovidae > Cephalophus > Cephalophus harveyi. Next base: position 379,137 of record SJYT01067475.1, read on the forward strand.
ACATAGCTGGTTCCAGAGTTCCACTTTCTTTAGCCATTTCTTTAGGGGACGTGATTGTTTTTATTGGAAAACAATTTCTGAGAGCCCATAGTTACGGTGCTAGCAGTGCTGTCAGCCATTGTTCCTAAATGTTCTTTCAGTGGACAGAGTAAGAAACATTTTATTGTCTGTGTGTTTTTTTTTTTTTAAACTAAAGGTGATACTATGAATTCAGCCTGAGACTTAATATTCAACTTTAGTACTATGGGCTTTTTATTTAACTTTATTGATTTTACCCCTGTAATCCCATTGAAACTCTTTGTGCTTAATACCAGCATAATTACTCACTAGAATTATTCCACAGTAGGTACCCACCAGTCTCAGGATAATAGTACTAATATTAACTCTAAGATGTGATTACTAAAAGCAGTTTAAACCCTTTCTCTTTTAATTCTTGTTTTTGTCCATAAAGTATATCCCACCGGAGATACATGAGTATTAGAATGAAACATTTAATAGACTAAGTGTCTCAGAAATAGAACTATCCACGTGTATGGTTAATTGAACAGTGTGAAAATGCTGATATCTGACTGTTTGCATTATATAAAGGTGGCATTGTAGATCATTGGGAATATTAAAGTTATTTCAGTAAGTTATACTTGGATAACTAAGATTTAGAGAAAAATAAAACTAAATTCTAACTTTTCACCTTACATCAAAAATAAATCAAATTAAAAAATTAATAAAAGTGAAACCATTCTGAAATTAAAAGAAAATATAGATGAATACTTACCAGAAGTCATTAGAACTTATGGCTGAGAACCTGTCAGTTCCCTTAATTAGTCTGATTAAAACTTGGTTTTTAAGTTTGACAAGGGAGAAAGAATATTAGATGGAAGGAACTGTTCAGTTTATAGCAATGACTTTTATCTCTAGATTTTTTTTTTCCCCTTAGGAATATCTCTCACTGTTTGCTGCTATGATCACCTGGCATGCTTGTCTGTGTGTATGCATGTACACTTCTGTATATTTGCACTTTTCTGCACTCCTCTTTTTTCCTTATGGGGTCCCACAGAGTCGGACACGACTGAAGGAACTTAGCAGCAGCAGCAGCAGCTCTAATATTGGAGAAGGCAATGGCAACCCACTCCAGTACTCTTGCCTGGAAAATCCCATGGACGGAGGAGCCTAGTAGGCTGCAGTCCATGGGGTCACTAAGAGTTGGGCATGAATGAGCGACTTCACTTTTCACTTTCATGAATTAGAGAAGGAAATGGCAACCCACTCCAGTATTCCTGGCCTGGAGAATCCCAGGGACGGGAAGCCTGATGGGCTGCTGTCTATGGGGTCACACAGAGTGAGACATGACTGAAGTGACTTAGCAGCAGCAGCAACTCTAATATGGAAGTATGCCCTTCCCAGGTGGTGCTAAAAGTAAAGAACCTGCTTGCCAGTGCAGGAGACTAAGAGACACCAGGTTCGATCCCTGGGTCGGGAAGGTCCCTTGCGGGAGGACATGGTAATCCACCCCAGTATTCTTGCCTGGAGAATCCCATTGACAGAGGAACCTAGCAGGCTACATTCCATAGGGTCGCAAAGAGTTGGACACAACTGAAGTGACTTAGCATCCATGAGTTCCCCCAAAGCTGAAACAAATTTTGGATGACTTCATGTCTCTTAATTAAAAGAATATTGAGATACAGTAAAATGCAGTTGGATAATCAGTTTATTCGGAGAAGGCAATGGCATCCCACTCCAGTACTCTTGCCTGGAAACTCCCAAAAGAGACTGGTTCCAAATAGGAAAAGGAGTACGTCAAGGCTGTATATTGTCACCTTGCTTGTTTAACTTACAAGCAGAGTACTTCATGAGAAATGCTGGACTGGATGAAGCACAAGGTGGAATCCAGATTGCTGGGAGAAATATCAATAACCTCAGATATGCAGATGACACCACCCTTATGGCAGAAAGTGAAGAAGAACTAAAGAGCCTCTTGATGAAAGTGAGAGGAGAGTGAAAAGGTTGGCTTAAAGCTCAACACTCAGAAAACTAAGATCATGGCATCTGGTCCCATCACTTCATGGCAGATAGATGGGGAAACAGTGGCTGACTTTATTTTTTGGGGCTTCAAAATCACTGCAGATGGTGATTGCAGCCATGAAATTAAAAGACACTTACTCCTTGGAAGGAAAGTTATAACCAACCTAGACAGCGTATTAAAAAGCAGAGACATTACTTTGTCAACAAAGGTCTGTCTAGTCAAGGCTATGGCTTTTCCAGTAGTCATGTATAGATGTGAGAGTTGGACTGTGAAGAAAGCTGAGCGCTGAAGAATTGATGCTTTTCAACTGTGGTGTTGGAGAAGACTCTTGAGAGTCCCTTGGACTGCAAGGAGATCCAACCAGTCCATCCTAAAGGAGATGAGTCCTGAGTGTTCATTGGAAGGACTGATGCTGAAGCTGAAACTCCGATCCTTTGGCCAGCTCATGCGAAGAGCTGACTCATTTGAAAAGACCCTGATGCTGGGAAAGATTAGGGGCAGGAGGAGAATGGGATGACAGAGGATGAAATTGTTGGATGGCATCACTGATTCAGTGGACATGAGTTTGGGTAAACTCCAGGAGTTTGTGATGGACTTGGAGGCCTGGTGTGCTGCAGTTCATGGGGTCCCAGAGTCGGACACGATTGAACGACTGAATTGGACTGATACACCCAATTCCTTATTTGTCTGTTGCTTGATTTCCTATGTCAGAAGCCATCTTTGCTTATTATTGGTCATTAAATGAGTCTAGACTTTGGTAATAGGGACCTGCAAGGTACAGAAGTTTTGTTATTTGAGGGCTGTATATTTTAGGGTGCTGAAGAAGGAAATAGCAACCCACTCCAGTTGTCTTGCCTAGAGAATTGTGTGGATGAAGGAGCCTGGTGGGCTGCTGTCCATGGGGTCGCACAGAGTCAGACACGACTGAAGCAACCTAGCATGCATGCATGCATGCATTGGAGAAGGAAATGGCAACCCATTCCAGTGTTCTTGCCTGGAGAATCCCAGGGACGGAGGAGCCGGGTAAGTTGCCACCTATAGGGTCGCACAGAGTCGGACACGACTGAAGCAACTTAGCAGCAGCAGCATCAGCAGCCTCAAGTTATTCAATACCTGAATTAAAGTAGCTTTAAAAATAGATGTTTAATATTCAAAATTCCCATAAGTCTCAGACCAAATGGTATGGTTAGTTCACATGCTCAGTGATATGTAGCTCCAAGCTTTGTGTATCATCCCATGACAATATCAAGAGTGAGGCGGTTTATCCCAGTCTCTCTTGTTTTATGAGAGACGAGTCCAGTACATATTCCCAGTTGTAAATTAAGTATATAATATTTCATAAGATAAATACAATGGTTAATAAACATGTAAGAATTTTAACCTCAATAAGATTCTGGGAATGCCTAATTTAAATGGGTTGTTCTTGGGAATTATCAAACACTGCCTTGGTGAATGTAGGTTAACACCTTTCTGCATCAAGATAGGAGTTCAGAGATACTATGAAAATGCCATCAGAAGTTCTGATTGATTTGTTATAATTTTATTTTTAATATATTCAATATACAGCTTCTAGTCAGCATAAAAAATATACAAAGAAATCATACTCAGTGGACATAATTTTATTAAATATCAGATTTATTAAATGTAAGCTGCCTTTTTTATTAAGGATAAATATGCCTCATTATAAGTTTTGCCATGGTAGTGCCATAATTTGTGTAATAATTCTAATTGTTGACAGTTTGGGTATTTTCAAATTTTTATTATTTTATTACAATATTATAATGAAAGTTCTTACCTTTCCTGAAAAGTGGAAATTCTGGGATAAAAGCAATTACCATTTAACATTTTAATTGTTTTGCTAAAATTATCCTCCAAAAAGGTTATACTAGTTTTTACTCTTTTTTAACAGATGTGTGAATGTGCCGTTTCCTTTATCTCCTGTAGACTATGTGTTTTTTTCCCAGCCAGCAGCTTTATTGAGGTAAAGTTGACCTACAATACATTGCATGTATTTTCCCATGTAGTTATATTTCCAGCAATCTTTATTCCTTTATGAAGATTTTGATTTTCAGCTGGTGATATTTTTCTTCTGCTTATAGGGTTTAAAAACATTTCTGATGATACAGGAACAAGCTCTTTTGGTATTTGTATAAATGAAAATGTTTTTATTTTACCTTCATTTTTGAAAGATGCCTTTGCTAGGTGAGAATTTTAGTTTAAGAGTTTTTTTTTTTTTCTCCTTACTTCAGATATGCCGCTGAAGTGGTCTCTGGATTCTTTGTGTCTGATGAAAAATGTGCTGTCCTCCTTTTCTCTGTTCCCCAGTTGTACTTAATGTGCCCTTTTTTCCCTTCTCTGTTGCTTTTAAGATACTCTGTTTATCCCTGATTTTAAGCTGTTTGACTGTGATATGGATTGGTGTGGTTTGTGTCTCTTGTCTTGAGGTTCACTGATCTTATGGAATGTGTAGCTTCATAGTATTAGTAAGAATTGGAACAATTATGACCATCATTTCTTCAAATAAGCGTTTTTGTTCCTCCTTCTTAGCTCCTTGGGGACCCCAGTTATACCTGAGTTACAGCTGCTTGAGGTGGTCCCATAGCTCTTTATCCAGTTTGGGTAGTTTCTGATGCTTATTGTTATAAGTTTGCTGATATTAGTCTGTCATGTTTAATCTATCATTAATTTCATTTAGTTAGAGATTTTTCATTTCCTTCATTGTAGTTTTAATGTTTAGAATTTTGATTTGGGCCTTTTAAAAAGAACTTTAATTTTTCATGTCTCCATTAACGTGTTTAATATTTACCCTAACTTTGAATATCTAGAATATATCTGAAATGACTATTTTAATATCTTTGTTTACTAATTCTCCCTGCCACGTTTGGATTGGTTTTGATTGATTTTTATCCTCAGTTCAGTTCAGTTGCTCAGTCATGTCCGACTCTTTGCGACCCTGTGAATCACAGCACGCCAGGCCTCCCTGTCCATCACCAACTCCCGGAGTTCACTCAAACTCATGTCCATCGAGTTGGTGATGCCATCCAGCCATCTCATCCTCTGTTGTCCCCTTCTCCTCTTGCCCCCAATTCCTCCCAGCATCAGAGTCTTTTCTAGTGAGTCAACTCTTCACATGGGGTGGCCAAAGTATTGGAGTTTCAGCTTCAGCATCAATCCTTCCAATGAACACCCAGGACGGATCTCCTTTAGGATGGACTGGTTGGATCTCCTTGCAGTCCAAGGGACTCGCAAGAGTCTTTTCCAACACCACAGTTGAAAAGCATCAATTCTTCAGTGCTCAGTTTTCTTCACATTCAAATTCTCATATCCATACATGACCACTGGAAAAACCATAGTCTTAACTAGACGAACCTTTGTTGGCAAAGTAATATCTCTGCTTTTGAATGTGCTATCTAGGTTGGTCATAACTTTCCTTCCAAGGAGTAAGTGTCTTTTAATTTCATGGCTGCAGTCACCATCTGCAGTGATTTTGGAGCCCCCCAAAATAGTCTGACACCGTTTCCACTGTTTCCCCATCTATCTGCCATGAAGTGATGGGACCAGATGCCATGCTTTGTTTTCTGAATGTTGAGCTTTAAGCCAGCTTTTTCACTCTCCTCTTTCACTTTCATTGAGAGGCTTTTTAGTTCCTCTTCACTTTCTGCCATAAGGGTGGTATCATCTGCATATCTGAGGTTATTGATATTTCTCCTGGCAATCTCGATTCCAGCATTTGAAATAGCTCAACTTGAATTCCATCACCTCCACTAGCTTTGTTCATAGTGATGTTTTTTATCCTAATTTTGTTCGTAGTGATTTTTATCCTAATTTGGGTTTTAATTTTCTGTATATTTGCATACCTGGTAGTTATTCATTGGATGCTAGTCATTGTAGATTTTACCTTTTTGGGTCTGAGTTTTCCTACTTATGGGCTTCTCTGGTGGCTCAGATGGTAAAGAATCTGCCTGCAATGAAGGAGACCTGGGTTCAGTCCCTGTGTGGGGAAGATCCCTTAGAGAAGAGAATGGGAATCCACTCCAGTATTCTTGCCTGGAGGATTCCATGGGCAGAGGAGCCTGGCAAGCCACAGTCTTTGGGTCACAAAGAGTCAGACATGACTGAGCTACTAACACTTAAGGCTGTTCCTGTTTATTCCTGTAAATGTTCTTAAGCTTTGTTCTAGGTCAGGTTGAAATTACTTGGAAACAGTTTAATCCCTTTGGCTGGCGCTTTTAAGCTTCTTTCAGTTTCAGCATCAGTCCTTCCAATGAATATTCAGTAGTTATTTCCTTTAGGATTAACTGGTTTGATCTCATTGCAGTCCAAGGGACTCTGTAGAGTCTTCTCCAGTACCACAGTTCATACTGTTCATGGGGTTCTTGAGGCAAGAATACTGAAGTGGTTTGCCATTCTCTTCTCCAGTGGACCATGTTCTGTCAGAACTCTCCACCATGACCCTGTCCATCTTGGGTGGCCCTACACGGCATGACTCACAGTTTCATTGAGTTAGACAAGGCTGTGATCAGTTTGATTAGTTTTCTGTGATTGCGGTTTTCATTCTGTCTGCCTTCTCACTGATAAGGATAAGAGGCTTATGGAATAGCTTCCTGATGGGAGAGACTGATGTGGGGGAAACTGGGTCTTGTTCTGATGGGCGGGGCCACGCTCAGTAAATCTTTAATCCAGTTAAAGATTGAGATGGTTGGATGGCATCACCACTCATGGACATGAGTTTGAGCAGGCTGCAGGAGTTGGTGATGTACAGGGAAGTCTGAAGTGTGCTGCAGTCCATGGGGTCGCAAAGAGTGACTAAACTATAAGCTTTAGACAGGACCAATGTGGTGTTTAGTCTAGGGTTACTATTTCCCAGTACTGAGGCACTCTTAGTATTCTACGTGATGACTCACATATTATGGTTTTCTACTCTGTCTTGTTGGAACAAGCACCATTCCTTGCCCTGTATAATCTTTAGGGATTGTTTTCTCTGATTCTTTTGCATGTCTTTTTTTCCTTGCATGCATTAGTAGTCAGCTAGAGACTCAAGGCACTCTTGAGATACCCAGGCTTCTCTCTTCTGTGCAGCTCACTGTTTTCTGGTACTTAGAGCCCATATTCTCTAGCTTCCCTTAGTCTCCCCAACTTTCTACTTCCATCTCTTCAACCCAGAACTGCTAGTCTCTGCCTGGGTTCTCCCTTCTGCACCTTTTCCTGGAACTTCTCTCCAGGAACTAATTTAGGGCAGCCATAAGGTGTACTTTGTTTCTTGTCTCTCAGAGATCACTGTACTTTGTTGCCTAATGTTCAGTGTCCTGAAAGCTGTTGTTCCTTATGTTTTGCCTTATTTTTTAGTTGTTTGGTGAGAGGATGGTAAATCTGGTCTGTATAATTTCATCTTGGCTGGAAATATAAATTCTGACTTACTAAGTTTTAGCCAATAAAAACAGAATGAGATTTTTTGTTTGTAACATCTTGAATGCTTATCACTCCTTAAAGTGAAATTCACATATTTATGTTAAATTTGAATGACTGGCCTTATGTATTATTGATTTTATGCTGATTGTATAGAAGTTTAATTTTTGTGGTCTTATGAGTATTGGTCACACATAAATTCATGGATGCCAGAAAGGCATTTAAGTAGCTTTTTGGGTGTTCAGAGTTCTGGAATCTGAGACCATATCCTAATGGTAGATATTGACAGAGGAAATGAAGGCCAAAACTTGGCTTTAGTGATCTAGTTGCCACGATACCTGTCTGTTTTAACTCCAGGAAAAGCAATAAATTTTCACCATATATTTGTGAAGCTGTCCTCTTTTCTTTTTAAAATCATTATAATTTGTGAAATAATTTTTACCTTTTATTTCCTAAATGAGGATCCAAAAGGTAAGTCATTTGGACCCTATCTTAGTGTTCTTTTAAATGATAGTACAATGCCTTTTCTTTTTTTTTAAACTAGTGGACAGACTGATAGAATCATGCATAAATAATTTCGTTAGAGATTTTTGGATTATAATCAATAATAATACTGAAGAGTAACCAAGATACAGGTCATGCATTGGTTTCTGTAAAACAAATGGCAGCCAACTTTGTTCACAAAAACATTGGGTTTCACAAGTTTCTTTGTAAATTACTTGTTTGGCTCTGTCTGTCTGTCATTTCTCTATTAACTGATCAATCAGTTGCACCAGTACCAAAAATAATGGTTAAGTTCTACAATTATCTTAAAAAAGGCTGTGATCTAGGTTAAATGGTGTTGACAGTAATTGTGCAGCTCAGCTGAACCCTGGAGTTGTTCAGAGAACAAAATCCTAAGGAGGTCACCATTGGATTTACTGTAGGTAAACTGGGGTTGATGGGTAGATTTTTGATGTTGGAAACTCGGAATGGGATTAAGGGCTGAAATGGTTCTATAGCAATACTACTGCAGGGAATTACTGTGGCGGGAGGTGGAGCCAAAGTGTGAAGTAATGCTTGTGTAAAATGGAGACTCTTTTCCAGGTCAACTTACAGTTTTCATTAGCATAGAATTTAAATTTTTGAATTTAGGATCTGAAGAAATTCTTTCAGATGTTACATAATTTACCTTTTAAAGAAATTCTTCGTTGCATGACAGCATATTCCACTTTGCCTGTGTTCTCTTGTGTCTTTATGTCAGTGTTGTCATCCATCTTAGATAATAAGATCAGTTTCTAAAACAGGTTCTGTCTCCAGTACTATAAATGGCTGACATTGTTGAGTGTTTACTATATGCCAGGTACTGTTCTTTGCACTTCATATGAAATAAGTTTATTTCACAACCCTTTGATATATGACTTTTATTACCATTTGCTGATGAGAAAGCAGGAGCACAGAGGATAAAGGAGCTTACTGAGGTCAAATGACAGATAGTGGATTTGGGATACCTGTGTGCTCCGGGGACCCAGGGTGTGCTGCCATCCACTGTGCTGTTCGCTTTAACAGTTTTGGGAAGAAGAGGAGAACATAGGCAGCTCATTCTTAATTAGCATGAAGGGAAAGGCTACCCACTCCAGTATTCTGGCCTGGAGAATTCCATGGACTGTATAGTCCATGGGAACGTAAAGAGCTGGACACGATTGAGCGACCTTCACTTTCTGAGACATTATTCTAAGCTATTTTAGTATTATTTTCAAGACAGGAAAACCCTGGAATTCTATTTTCAAGGAATGAATCAGCTTTGACTGACACATATCAGACCTTGGACACTCTTGTTTTCATGACAGGTATCATTTGGGGAAGTCTCTGCTTACATTGTTATGAAAAAACTATGGTTTTCCTCTTCACCTCTAGGTTGTGTATTTTGTTTCAGTATGTCTGAGATGGCACTTTAAGAGTGCTGGGCTTGGATAGGAAGTGGGTGGGAGGTTCAAGAGGGAGGGGATGTGTGTATACCTATGGCTAGTTCATGTTGATGTATGGCAGAAACCAACACAACATTGTAAAGCAATTATCCTTCAATCAAAAATAATTAAATAGTATTGGACAGTCTTTTCCTCATAAATGTCTGAATTCCCCAAAATCCTAACATATAGTCAGGATGAAACTCATTTGTTTAAGCTTTAAACAACAGTAATAACATTGACATATAAAGACCAGTCATTTTGGGTCAAAAATATTTTTATTGTCTAATACTTCTGTGTACTATGAATGCCTTTTTAATTTATTCATTTTCATGGCTGTATATAATGGGCAGTTTTGTTTTCCTCACTATATAGAGGAGAAATTTGAGATCAAAGAGAACATAAGTAGTAGAGCCAGATTTTGAATATAGTCTGCCAATTTCGAGAGTCTTGAGTGCTTAACTGTGATGGTAGATCACCTCTCCTGGGGTTTGAGGCCTTTAAGTGGTGCATTTCAAAATAAAAGAGAAAACACAGATCTGTCATTGTATGTCATAGAAATCAGGGCCAGAGTTGTGTAGCCCAGACCTCCTGAGACACTGAGGCAGTCCTGGCACTATTTCTTTCTGTCCCTGTGTTCAGTCCTGTCTCTTTCATCATTTTCTTTCTCTCTCTGCATTTTGGCTTCCTCCTTTCTCCTTAACACCTGGCTCACCTTGACTGTTCCTAAAATGATACCTTCAACACAAGTGTCTTTACCGCCTTGAAAATGCAGACCCTTGGCCGAGTGACTCAACTTTTCATGATCAGATTTATAGTTTCTCGTGGGATAGAATTCTGTCATCCTGGTCAGGCTCTGGATTATTTTCTTCAGGGTCAAGCGTACATCCTTCAATCACCTATCTGTGGAGGGGCTGATAGGCTGAAGGATGAGTGAGTGGGCAGGACACAGTCAGGGGTCTGTCTACATGACCACTGGTAGGTAGTTCTCGGGGAAAGAAAGATTAGTACCCCAGAATATGTCTATACTAGTACATATTGGATTTTATTAAAGCTGTATCATAAAACTAACTACACATATATAAATATCAACATGAATGCGATAAACACATCATAAAAATTAAATGAAGCGATAAAAAGTAAAACAACCTCACAAATACAAATGCAAAATAATATATATGTATTAGGTACAAGTTTTTTAAAAGATGACTTCCTTTTAGGTTGTGAAAGTCAAGGAAAGATTGATGAATTGTTCTAAACTGAAGAAGATGAAAGGATATGGGGGACTTCCCAGGTGGCTCAGTGGTTAAGAATCCACCTGCCAATGCAGGTGATGCAGGATTGGGAAGATCCCCCGAAGGAGGAAAGGGCAACCTAGTCCAGAATTCTTGCTTGGAGTTCCCATGGACAGAGGAGCCTGGTGGGCTCCTGTCCATGGAGTTACAAAGAGTCTGACTAGACTTAATGACTAGGTGTGATGCAAAGGGACATGCAGACTAAATATAACACATGGTCTTGGATTGAATCCTTTAGCTGCAAAGATTTTCACTGGGACAGCAGCACATACGGAATGTGTTCTGTGAATTAGATAGTACAAAATAGAGAGTATCAGGATTAATTTCCTAGTTTATATGGTCATACCAATACTATATAGGATGAAATCATGTTTATAGGAAAACATAAGCTGAATTATTCATTGGTAATGGGACAACATGCCTACAACTTATTACTAAGTAATTCAGTTGGGAGTAGGGGAAAGCTTTTTGTTTGTTCTGCAATTTTTGAAAATATTTCAAAATAAAAAGTAAAAAAGAAAAAACTTCCTGCAACTGCATATATAATTTCTTTAATGGTACATGCTAGAAGAATTTATACAATAGAATCATCTGATAAATGTTTTTGAAAAGAATATTTGAGTCATTTATTTGTTTACCACTCCTTTATTTGTATTGTCAATGCAGACTTTCCTGAAGTAGGTTTACATAATTGGATAGGTTTACCAAGAAACTCTACATTATTTGCTGTGTGTTATTTGAGGATTTACTTCATAAGATTTCAAATTCTATTTTCAGATTTCTTAATTTACTGGTCGTACTGAATAAGAAGTACCTCCCTGGTGGCTCAATAGTAAAGAATCCACCTGCTAATGCAGGAGACTTGGGTTCAATCCTTGGGTCTAGAAGATCCCCTGGAGTAGGAAATGGCACCCATTCCAGTATTCTTGGCTGGGATATCCCACAGACAGAGAAGCCCGGCAGGCTACAGTCCATGGGATCACAAAAGTGTCAAACACAACTTAGCAACTGAACAACAACATGTATTTTCACTTATTAGTGACTCTTTAAAAAGTTTTTCTACTAGCGGCCCCCATTTCGAAAATATGCAGTTTTCTGTGAAGTTTTAGAAAAGTTTGAATAGTCAGAATTGTCTTCTCCTCTCTAGGATATTGAGGAGTTTATTGAAGTTGTTGGTTTGTAGTATATTTGATTTATTTTCTTGATCAAAATGTTGAAGATACATGAAATATATTCTTTTGTTATATGAGTATACTTTTGTGTTATCCTGAAGGTCATAATTTAAAGCAGAAATATATATTAATTTTTGAATGGTAATTCCAGAGAAAACATAATTCAGTGTTATTTATTCAGTTTTTGCCCAACTTAGGAGCCAGATAGTTCTTTTACTCCAGATAGTTACTTTAAATTTAAAAGCTTTTTCATTTTGATACCTTTATTTTATTTTGTTAAGCACACATTTTGGAAGATATCTGTACACACATTTTAGGCTTTCTAAAATAGTTTAGTATTTGGAATGTCACATCTAGTTTATATATGGTAAATAGCTTTATTTTCTTAAGTGTATTTATTGATCCTAAAGCCACCGAACTCTTTTTTCCTGGGTTCTCTGTGTTAATTGTGGTAAGAATTTCCTAGGACATTGTTTTTTTAATGTATCACATAAATGAAACAGTTGCCATTTGCTCCAACTGACTAGACCATTTCCAAGGCAGGCTTGCTCTCTGCCATGTCAATCATCATACTTTTCAATCTAGAATTTCTCTCTAGCTCTTGGATCTCTTCCAAGAGAGGGATTGTTTCTGAGCATCTCAGCAGCAGTGATTTTTGCAGGTATATCCACAGGATTCTGAAAATGTAAGCCAGGAAGAGGAAGTGGGATGGACAGAAATAGGGAAATAGGAAATAGAAATAGACAAGAGAAGTAGCTAATGAGGCAGGTCGCTTTAAAAATAACTTTTTTTTTTTAAAAGGAGCATTTAGAAAAAAAATAGTAAGCCACTGTTTAGAACAATAAAATGAATATACAAGTGCTAGAGTAGACCTTCTAGAATAGTGCTTTCCAGATTATCTAGATTAGTGCTAACCTGTGGTGAGGGACCAGATTTTTTGTTTCCAATTCATTGTGGATAGGGCCTATCCAGTAAGTCCATTTGCCACACGATTGGGTACGATTCTTTGAACACATTGTCTAATTGCTACAATGGATTCTAAATTCTGAAATTTCTCCATTTCTGTGTGTATTGTAGGGAGCTATCAATTTGCTGAATGATACTAGTTTGCTGACCACATGTTGAGTAGTGATTTTTATTTTCCTAAAAGTTTGTTTCCTCATTTTATACCTAAGGTTATTTAGCTCAGAAAACTGAAAAGATTTTCTCTGTGTTATATGCTTACCGAATGGCTTAGAGATTAAAGCATCTGCCCGCAATACAGGAGACCTAGGTTCCATCTCTGGGTCAGGAATATCCCCTGGAGAAGGAAATGGCAACCCACTCCAGTATTCTTGCCTGGAGAATCCCATGGACGGAGGAGCCTGGTGGGCTACAGTCCATGGGGTCGCAAAGAGTCGGACACGAATAGCTGTTAAATTTTCTTTTGTAGTTACAGTAGAGCACAGTGCTACTCAAGAGCAAACGTTGGCCCTTCGTCGGAAGGTGGTATTCATTGTCAGTACATTGTTGTTGCTCATTCTGTCAGTCCTGGCTGACTCTTTGTGACACCATGGACTGCAGCATGCCAGGCTTCCTTGTCCTTCATTATCTCCTGGAGTGTGCTCAAATTCATGTCCATTGAGTGATGCAGTCCAACCATCTCATCCTCTGCTGCACCCTTCTCCTCTTGCCCTCAGTCATTCCCAGCATCAGGGTTTTTTTCAATTACCCAGGGTCTTTACCTGCTCCTCACATCAGGTTTCCAAAGTATTGGAGCTTCAGTTTTAGCACCAGTTCTTCCAGTGAATATTCAGGGTTGATTTCCTTTTAGGATTGACTGGTTTGATCTCCTTGCTGTTCAAGGGACTCTCAAGAGTCTTCTCCAGCACCAGAATTCCGAAGGATCAATTCTTTGGCACTCGGCCTTCTTTATGGTCCAACTCTCACAATCATACATAACTACTGGAAAAACTATAGCTTTGATTATATGGGCCTTTGTTGGCAAAGTGGTGTTGCTGCTTTTTAAATAGGCTCTCCAGGTTTGTCATGGCTTTTCTTCCAAGGAGCAAGGCTTTTTTAAATTTCATGGCTGCAGTCACCATCTGCAGTGATTTTGGAGCCCAGGAAAATAAAATTTGTCCCTGTTATCACTTTTTCCCCATCTATTTGCCATGAAGTGATGGGAGTAGATGACTTGATCTTAGTATTTTGAATGTTGAGTTTTAAGACAGCCTTTTCACTCTCCTCTTTCACCAAAAGTCATAAAAATATGCCTCTGTGGTTTGGGGCTATTAGAGATTTCCACTTTCTGCATTATAGATTTCTTAAATAACGTTTTGTATGACATTACAATTTTAGAATCAGGAAAAAAATCAATAAAGAGGCCAAGTAAACAATACCGAACAAAAAATATAGGAAATATTGAGATAGAAAAAGCATCAGTTCAGTTCAGTCACTCAGTCGTGTCTGACTCCTTGCGACCCCATGAATTGCAGCATGCCAGGCCTCCCTGTCCATCACCAACTCCCGGGTTTCACTCAAACTCATGTCCATTGAGTCAGTGATGACATACAGCTATCTCATCCTCTATCATCCCCTTTTCCTCCTGCCCCCAATCCCTCCCAGCATCAGAGTCTTTTTTCCAATGAGTCAACTCTTCGCATGAGGTGGCCAAAGTACTGGAGTTTCAGCTTCAGCATCATTCCTTCCAAAGAACACCCAGGGCTGATCTCCTTTAAAATGGACTGGTTGGATCTCCTTGCAGTCCAAGGGACTCTCAGGAGTCTTCTCCAACACCACAGTTCAAAAGCATCAATTCTTCGGCGCTCAGCTTTCTTCACAGGCCAACTCTCACATCCGTACATGACCACTGGAAAAACCATAGCCTTGACTAGACGGACCTTTGTTGGCAAAGTAATGTCTCTGCTTTTGAATATGCTATCTAGGTTGGTCATAACTTTTCTTCCAAGGAATAAGCGTCTTTTAATTTCATGACTGCAGTCACCATCTGCAGTGATTTTGGAGCCCCCCAAAGTAAAGTCTGGCACTGTTTCCACTGTTTCCCCATCTATTTGCCATGAAGTGATAGGACCAGGTGCCATGATCTTTGTTTTCTGAATGTTGAGCTTTAAGCCAACTTTTTCACTCTCCTCTTTCACTTTCATCAAGAGGCTTTTTAGTTCCTCTTTACTTTCTGCCTTATGGCACAATGTCACAAACCTCCGTTCATCAGTCAGTACATTCGCTCAGTTGTGTCCGACTCTTTGTGACCCCATGAATCTCAGCACTCCAGGCCGCCCTGTCCATCACCAACTCCCGGAGTTCACTCAAACTCAGGTCCATCGAGTCGGTGATGCCATCCAGCCATCTCATCCTCTGTTGTCCCCTTTTCCTCCTGCCCCCAATCCCTCCCAGCATCAGAGTCTTT
>SJYT01067475.1:395904-422471 GCA_006410635.1 Cephalophus harveyi
TATAATGAAAAGGACATCTTTTGGGGTAGTTACATAACAATCTATAAAAACTTTTCTTTTTGTGTAATTTGAGTAATGGGTTTATATGTAGAAATTGTCAAGAGATGAGTCCTAAAAGATGGTCAGAAACAAGATTAGGAAGAAGTACATAATTCATAAAAAATTGCTTTTTATTTGGTAGACAGTGGAGGGCAATTGAAGAATTTTATATAATAAGGCAGTACAGACTAGGTTGGTTTTTAGCAAAGAAAATTTTAGTGTTTTCTTACTATATATTTTAAAGTAAGATTAATAGGGGGGTCTACTTCAGTTTTGTAAAACACTTTAGTTCTAAATGCTGTAATTGAATGTCTTTGAACTAGAAGAAATGAATTAAAATGTAGAAGAACAAATATATGATGTAGTGATTCAGGCTATTTACTGTGTTATGAAATATCACTGTCACTAAGTATTTGGTCACATTTTGGCAGCATATTATACTGTTGAGCATAACCAAACTGCTTGGGCTGGAATCTCAACTCTGCTTGGGTTGGAATCTCAACTCTGATGTTCTTTGTTCAACATTGGAAAATTACTTAACCTCTTTGGGTCTTGGTTTCTTCACCTATAAAGTAGTGATACTTGATACTTTGCTTATAGAACCATCATGAAGTTAAATAGTTAAAAGACTCTCTGTGTGTATATTATGTTATTATATAACATATAGCAGTATCTGAAAATTGTGTGTGCTTAGTCGCTCAGTCGTGTCCGATTCTTTGTGACCACATGGCCTGTAGCCCTCCAGGCTCCTCTCTCCATGGCATTCTCCAGGCAAGAATACTGGAGTGGGTTGCTATGTCCTCCTTCATGGGAGATCTTCCCAACCCAGGGATCAAACCCAGGTCTTCCACCTTGCAGTGGATTCTTTACTGTCTGAGCTACCAGGCAAGCCTAAGAATACTGGAGTGGGTAGCCTGTCCCTTCTCCAGGGAATATTCCTGATCTAGGAATCAAACTGGGGTTTCCTCCATTGCAGACAGGTTCTTTACCAGCTGTGCTACCAGGGAAGCCCACCTGATATATAATGAGCATTAAGTACGTACTTCTAACTGCTGCTGCTGCTGTTGTTATATTTAGAAGATATCTTATTAAATAAATTTGATAAACACTTGAGAATAATATGAGTGTAAAATACCAAAAATATGCCAGTTGGTATCAGAAAATATCTTTACCAGCTGTGCTACCAGGGAAGCCCACCTGATATATAATGAGCATTAAGTACGTACTTCTAACTGCTGCTGCTGCTGTTGTTATATTTAGAAGATATCTTATTAAATAAATTTGATAAACACTTGAGAATAATATGAGTGTAAAATACCAAAAATATGCCAGTTGGTATCAGAAAATTACCAACCTCTGTACTTGAAATTTTACTTTTTTCTGTTTATAGAGAAATACAGAAAACTATTCTATCAATGCTCAGGATTTTTATTACTGTATGAGAAGTTTGGCTTATATTTTTGTTTTCATTTAAGTATACTTAATGTTTTCTCTTTTATAGTTTATCAGAGAAGATATGAAATATAAAGATGCCACTAATAAACACAGCCATCTGCACAGAGAAGATAAGCACATAACTGTTGAGGATTTATGGAAACAGTGGAAAACATCAGAAGGTAAGGCTGTTTTATTGATCTCGAGCTCTCAGCTGCTTTTCTGCACTGCTCACCCATTTTTAACCTATGATTTACAAAAAAATCCATATAGTATTCTTATGAGGATGTTTATATTTTAATAAATAATTGTTCCAGTTTTGGTTTTGAAGTATGATTTTAATTTTTCTTAGGATTTCTTAAGGGTCAGCCTGTTTTCAGGTAATTTGATACCTTATACTAGAATAAGAATACAGATCTTAAAATTTTAGAGTGTTGTTTCATCTATTAAATGGCATTATTATAAAAAGTTTGTCAAATAAACATATAGATCATAAATTTTTTTTTTTTGGTAACAGAGTTGAATAAAATGTCTTTTTTCTAATGTTTCTATTCACTTATCAAATCACAATTACATTGTAGTTTTTATTTTTCTCTTCAAGTTTGAATAGTGAAATGAAATTAAAAAGAAGCTAGGACACATTGCCAATTAGGAATATGAAGAAATTATGAAGTTTACTAGACTGTCAGTGGTAGCATTGAGAAATCAGAAAATACAAGAAACTATTTCCATCAGTGCTTCATGTTTTTATTAATGCTTTAGAAGATTTGCTAACATTTTTTTTCATTATTTTAAAATAATTCTGATGAAATACTCTGGGAAGAAGAAAATGAAAGAAGGTAAAATATACTGTTGACCTCAATGAAAGATATATATTTAAAAAAGAACCAGTTTGTCTCCATTCCCCTTCCCCATGCCATTTTAAAGTAATACAAACTTGAGTAGGAATAGAAATGAAAGTGAAAGTGTTAGTTGCTGAATTGTGTCTTACTCTTCGCAACCCCATGGACTGTAGCCCACCAGGCTCCTCTGTCCATGGAATTCTCCAGACAAGAATACTGGAGTGGGTTGCCATTCCCTTCTCCAGGGGATCTTCTTGAACCAAGGTTGAACCCAGGTCTCCTGCATTGCAGGAAGATTTTTTTTTTTTTTTTAACCATCTGAGCCACCAGGAAGGAATAAATGAGTATAAATTTCATGGACAAAAGTGCTAGAATGGTCAAACTCAGTAAGATTTAGTCAGTTTATATGAGATATCTCAGTAGTACATAGATACTAGTAAAGGACTTGGTGATCCCTTATGGAGTCGATTGCTACTAATATCTTTTAGATTCGGAGTTTGTGGTAAGTTGAATGGAGCCCACTTAACTATGTTTGAAGAAAGGAAAAAAAGACTTGACCACTTCTCACCACCTGTTGTGCTCTCTCTCACCATGGTTCAGCCCCCATCTCTTTCCTAGATATCACGGTAATTTTCTGATAATGGTGGTAGGTCCTTAAGCGTCTCCTTGTGGATGCTTGTGTTCTGTGGTAGTCTGTTCTTCACTTGTAGAGTAATCTATTTACCATATAAATCAGATTTGCTCAATATCCTGTAATGGCTCACTCAGTTCAGTTCAGTTGCTCAATCGTGTCCGACTCATTGTGACCCCATGGACCTCAGCACAACAGGCTTCCCTGTCCATCAGCTCCTGGAGCCTACTCAAACTCATGTCCATCGCGTTGGTGAAGACATCCAACCATTTCATCCTCTGTTGTCCTCTTCTCCTCCCGCCTCAGTCTTTCCCTGCGTCAGGTTCTTTTCCAGTGAGTCAGTTCTTTGCATCAGGTGGCCAAAGTATCGGACTTTCAGCTTCAGCATCAGTCCTTCGAATGAATATTCAGAACTCATTTCCTTTAGGATGGACTGGTTGGATCTCCTTGCAGTCCAAGGGACTCTCAAGAGTCTTCTCCAGCACCACAGTTCAAAAACATCAGTTCTTCTGCACTCAGCTTTCTTTATAGTCCAACTGTCACACCCTTACATGACTACTGCAAAAACCGTAGCTTTGACTAGACGGACCTTTGTTGGTAAAGTAATGTCTCTGCTTTTTAATATGCTGTATAGGTTGGTCATAACTTTTATTCCAAGGAACAAGCAAGCATCTTTTAATTTCATGGCTGCAGTCACCATCTGCAGTGATTTTTGGAGCCCCCCAAAATAACATCACTCACTGTTTCCATGTTTCCCCATCTATTTGCCATGAAGTGATAGGACTAGATGCCATGATCTTAGTTTTCTGAATGTTGAGTGTTAAGCCAACTTTTTCACTCTCCTCTTTCACTTTCATCAAGAGGCTTTTTAGTTCCTCTTCACTTTCTGCCATAAGGCTGGTGTCATCTGCATATCTGAAGTTATTGATATTTCTCCCGGCAATCTTGATTCCAGCTTGTGCTTCTTCCAGTCCAGCATTTCTCATGATATACTCTGCACATAAGTTAAATAAGCAGGGTGACAATACACAGCCTTGACGTACTCCTTTCCTGATTTGGAACCAGTCTGTTGTTCCATGTCCAGTTCTAACTGTTGCTTCTTGACCTGCATATAGGTGTCTCAAGAGGCAGGTCAGGTGGTCTGGTATTCCCATCTCTTTAAGAATATTCCACAGTTTGTTGTGATCCACACAGTCAAAGACTTTGGCATAGTCAATAAAGCAAAAGTAGATGTTTTTCTGGAACTCTCTTGCTTTTTCTATGATCCAAAGGATGTTGGCAGTTTGATCTCTGGTTCCTCTACCTTTTCTAAATCTAGCTTGAACATCTGGAAGTTCATGGTTTACATACTGTTGAAGTCTGACTTGGAGAGTTTTGAGCATTACTTTGCTAGTGTGTGAGATGAGTGCAAATGTGTGGTAGTTTGAACATTATTTGGCATTGCCTTTCTTTGGGATTGGAATGAAAGCTGACCTTTTTCAGTCCTGTGGCCACTGCTGAGTTTTCCAGATTTGCTGGCATATTGAGTGCAGCACTTTCACACCATCATCATTTAGGATTTGAAATAGCTGAACTGGAATTCCATCACCATCACTAGCTTTGTTTGTGGTGATGCTTCCTAAGGTACACTTGATTTCACATTCCAAGATGTCTGGCTCTAGGTGAGTGATCACACCATTGTGGTTATCTGGGTCATGAAGATCTTTTTTGTACAGTTCTTCTGGGTATTCTTGTCACCTCTTCTTAATATCTTCTGCTTCTGTTAGGTCCATACCATTTCTGTCCTTTATTATGGTCATGTTTGCATGAAATATTCCCTTGATGTCTCCAATTTTCTTGAAGAGATCTCTAGTCTTTCCCATTCTATTGTTTTCCTCTATTTCTTTGCATTGATCCCTGAGGAAGGGTTTCTTATCTCTCCTTGGTATTCTTTGAAACTCTGCATGCAGTTGGGTATATTTTTCCTTTTCTCCTTTGCCTTTAGCTTCTCTTCTTTTCATAGCTATTTGTAAGGCCTCGTCAGGCAACTGTTTTGCCTTTTTGCATTTTTTTTTTTCCCCTTGGGGATTGTCTTGATAACTGCCTTCTGTACAATGTAATGAACCTCCATCCATATCTAATCCCTTGAATCTATTTCTCACTTCTACTGTATAGTCATAAGGGATTTGATTTAGGTCATACCTGAATGGTCTAGTGGTTTCCCTACTTTCTTCAATTTCAGTCTGAATTTGGCAATAAGGAGCTCATGGCCTGAGTCACAGCAGATTGCAAACCAGAACCCCCGTTGTCTCTTGTGCTCTTGTTGATCCTTCTTCCGTAGCTTCAGACTTTCTCCACCACTCCCATCATGTATCAGCTTCCAAGATATAATTGATTAATTTGTTTTGCTTGTCCTTTTCCTTCTCTCCCCTGCCTCCCAAAAAGTTAGCCTCGGAGGAAAGGGGTATCTTGGTCTATTTTTGTTTATTATTGTGTCCCAGATTCGATGGGGTTTTGTCCCTAAACCCTATTTTGATTTCTCACCCTAGTGAGGGATCTTTTGTGAGAAATGAGAAATGTCTGATTGCTTTTAGTTGGAAGATCTTTTTAAGTTTTGAATAGCCTCTCTTTTTCCTTAGGCTTTCAACTTAATTTCCATGCCCTGAGATTTTATCATCATGGTGGTGTGAAGATTTTCCCCTTAACTCTCAAAGAGTTGGCCTAAATTATCTACTTCATGCTTCTTTTTCTCTGAACTCCAGTCTCTCACATAACAACCTCTTAGGGGTTAGGGTTTGGGAGGAAGAGTCTTAGGCTCCTATTCCAACAACTGCATGGGAGGAAAGAGAGAGGAGCTAAATGAAAGAAACGTGTATAGACGTTCTGTAGTGACCTAATTGATTTTCTCAGTGTCATTTCTCTCAGTTAATTTGACCATGTGTGACTCTTTCCATTTATTAAAGTGCTCATGTAAAAAGGCAGGGCATTGTTCCTAAGTCAGTGATTTTAATCATAACCTGACAAGCCCCAGGTTTCCTGGAGGCGTCTTGGGGGCAGGGCATGCTAAATGTGTAGGGTTCTGCTTTTATCTGGTATGTTTTGTTTCTCTTAAAGGTCTCTTTTGGGAAACAAAAAGTAATTCTTCTGGAAAAGTTTGGAAACTGCTGATAAGGTGACTAGAATGAAATAATATGTAACTTAAGTTTGTTTAGTTGAATATGAATACAGATACACACACACACATGCACACACACGTGGACGTACACACAAACACACAGTCATACCTGTGCCCATCCTTGTGTCTCCAGTGCCTAGAACAGTGCCTTATTTGCTATGATATTCAGTAAAGATCTGTTGAATGAATGAGTGTATAATGTCTGATGAGTGCTGGATACTCAGTAATTCAGTTCATACTTTGAGTACAGGCATTTCTGTTGTAATGAAATATATGCTTTCCTGAAAAACTTATGCTATTCAATTATTATGCTTAATAACTGGAATTTATGGAAGAAAATTGGGGTTGGAGCCAACTACTCAAAACCTATGCAGCTTTGTAATCAGAGCACTAACAGTACTAATAAAAATACTAGCACAGGTGAAAAAAGGTGTTGAATTTCAAACCAGTAAATACTATGCTCACTATAGAACTTTACCTTTAATAATACATGAAGATAACTTAATAAAAGGAGTGTTAGATAGGGTTGAACTTGCTAAATAATGACGATAAGGGCAATGTATGCAAAGATGAGAACTAAACAAGCATATATAAGCGGCTGTGGCCAGGCTGAGCTAAGAGGAAGAAGGAATGGCAAGCAGACATCATTTTCATAGCTTTGTTGTTCTGTCTTTATACTTTGTATCCAGTTCCTGTTACTTGATGGTGTAAAGTGATAACACGGGATTTCTTTTTATCAGTTGCAGGTAAGCTAATTCATGTTACAGAAGCAGTATAGCCTAATAGGTTTTGTATCTATTTTGTGTTAAGCAGGCAGTGGATCTTAGGTATTAAAGATAAGTTAAATGCTTTCTGAGCTATTGATATGAGAAGTAAGTAGCTGAGTGTAAAAAACAAAGTAAAGAATTACAACATATGGTGATAGTGTATAATAATAGAAGTAAGTGTAAGATATAAGATAGCTCATTGGAAGGACTAATGAACTCTCTGATAGAATTATAACCAGAAGGGGGTATTTGCAATCAGCTGTAAGGATTGACCGGGAGTTCTGGAAGGGAATAAGGAAAGTGAAAGTCACTCATTCGTGTCTGACTTTTTGTGACCCCATGGACTATACAGTCCACGGAATTCTCCAGGCCAGAACATTGGAGTGGGTAGCCTTTCCCTTCTCCAGGGGATCTTCCCAACCCAGGGATCGAACCCAGTCCTCCTGCATTGCAGGTAGGTTCTTTACCAGCTGAGCCATAAGGGAAGCCCAAGAACTGGAGTGAGTAGCCTGTCCCTTCTCTAGCAGATCTTCCCGACCCAGGAATTGAACTGGGGTCTCCTGCATTGCAGGTGGATTCTTTACCAGCTGAGCTAGCAGGGAAGCCCTAGGCAATAAGGAGGTAGACCATGTATGGTAGCCCCCTTATAGCTCCTCTTTCAATTACCTGAAAATTTGCTGGAAGTGGAGGTAGTGTGCTTTAGGTGATGTGTGTGTTTTCAAGCTGTAAAAGTATACATCCCAGCCCTTCTGTTTATAAACATTAAGACATCTGGCACATTTTAAAATGCACTTGTAAAATGGATCTCTTGTGTCATATAAATGAGTAATGTAGTAAAAGTGCCTGGCATACTTCCTGGCAACACCTAATAGGCACTTAATAAGTGTTGACTTACTTACCTTTGTAATAATGCTGGATGAACAAAAATGTTCAGCTCTGTTTAAAGTTTTGTAAGGTTTTTTGCTTCAATCTCATAATCTTCATCAGTAAAATGAACAGATATATTAGGCTAAATGCTCACCATTTTAGTGTATAATTCTCTGAGTGGTGAAATGTAACTAAGATCTTTATGGAATGTTGTCAGATCGGGGAAGAGGTAGAATTGTGTTCTTCAGAAATTGATACTGATCTCATATAGAACAATTTCAGTGTGACCTGAATGTACTTGTGTGTGTGTGTGTGTGTGTGTGTGTGTGTAGAGAATCCTTGGTTAGCTTGTACATGGCAAAAGTCCAATATAAATAAAAGTCATTTAAAAAACTAATATTAGATTTCAGACAGATTTAGATAAACTGGATCAGTTGTTAAAACTAATGAATGCAGCAGTTAGATAGCAGCCAGATACCTAATGAAGGGAAATATAGAGAGAAAGTTATTGATTATGTATGAGATCTAGGGACTCATGTTAGATATAATACTGATTAAGTAATATACTGTTTTTAAAAATAACTCATTGGGTTAAATAGCTATTTTAACATGTGACAACCATGAGGTAATCTTTCCATCCTGTTCATGTTCAGTATGGGTCTTATCTTACATAAGGTCATTGTATAATTTTGGTCTTTACACATTGAATAGACATTTGGAAAATTTGCTGAAGGTTTATTATTGTTGTTTTTTTGACCAGGAATTTAAAGAATCTGAAATTGCTGGAGAGAATGAAAGATGTCAGCCTTTAATAATGTATGTTTTAAAGTGTGTCCAAAATCTAGCTAGAGAGAAATGAGCAAGAGCATTTTCCTTCTGTTTAGGAAAGCAAAAATGTCAGTGTTACATTAAGAAAATATAAAGGAAAAGAATTCCTGATGATGGGTGTTAAATTTCTAAAAGTAAGGAGGAGTTTAACTCTTTCTTTATGTAGATCCTTGATATTCTTAAGGATTTTTTTTCTGGGTGTAGAAGTACAAATGGATCTCTAAATGTCAATAAAATTACTTTTTCATGTGTATGCTATTGGTTACAATGAGACTGGAATGAAATAATATGTAAAACAATCAATGCATATTGTTTGACATTATCAGCAGAGTAACTCAGAATGTAGACCTTGTGGATAATAAGGTAGCCAGTTACCTTTGTGGCAT
The DNA here is from genome assembly GCA_006410635.1 of Cephalophus harveyi. Classification (NCBI taxonomy): domain Eukaryota; kingdom Metazoa; phylum Chordata; class Mammalia; order Artiodactyla; family Bovidae; genus Cephalophus; species Cephalophus harveyi. Next base: position 404,853 of record SJYT01067475.1, read on the forward strand.
CCATCAACACAATATTGTATGTTTACAGTATGCATAGCAGTCACTATGGCAGGATACAAGTATAAGATAAGGCCTTTTTCTTCCAGAAGTTTACATTATTGTTACATGTGCACAGATGAAATGTTAAACAACAATACATGAAGATTTGATTAAATAGTAGTTAAGTGGTTCTATTGTGGGACTTTAAAAGAATGGATAGATTTATTATGAGGAAGTCTTCATTAGGGGATGACTCTTTAGCAAGATTTTGAAAGATAAAATTTTCCTAGAATTGAGAAAAAGAGGGATATACATACAGATTAGCATATTAAAATGAGTACTTGTAATTCCCATTAATCCTAAATCCCTCGAGTAAGCACAGTTTTCAAGTCAGAAATGTAATTTTTTAGTGTATGAAATAGAGTAAATCACTGTGTTAATATTTGTCTTTTGCTATTAACATGTAGTACTTAACCTTTCTGTGTCTTGGTTTTGTCATCTGTTAGATAGGGGTAAGGCTGTCTACTACATCAGAATGTTGAAGATGAAATGAATTTGTAAATGTAAAGTGCTTAGAATAGTGCCTGCCACCTAGCAAGTGCTCAGAGACTTAAGATAAGTGTGAGCACAGCACATATAGAGGACACTGGAGGTTAACGTTTCTGAGTTGGGGGCCATATCACTTACTAAATGATACTGATTACCTGGAGCACTGTATTAAGGATGTTTGATGTGTGCCTAATCTCAATAGCAAAGGAGGATATTATTGTAGAAATTATGAGTTGGCAGTGTTTACAATATTTTAACCTTTTTAACATCATTGCACTAATTAGGAGCTATTACAGCTTCTTGTTTTAGAAAGTCATATAATATAGTAGAGATATAGGACAATGAATTCACTGTAGTCAAGAAACCCTGCTTTGAGTTTAATGTAATGTGGATTTGAGTGGGAGGAATGATAATACACAGATACTGAAGATACACAGGTTCTGAAGATATACAGATGAAGAATATGTTTTCTGTTCTCTACCTGCCTACAGTCTGCTATTGGAGAAAGTTCTATTGACAAGTAATTAAAGGATGTGCTACTGTCTACCATCTGTAATCAGGATAGGTAGTAGGCACTGTGAGTTAATAGAAAAAGAAGTATGCTGGTCTGCCTGCAGAAGTCAGGTAAGGCCTGAGGAGTTAGTTGCATATAAAGGGGCATTTATCTTATATCTTTTGTCACTCTTTCAGTGGGAGGCACTCTGCTGGATTAATAGCTTTCAGGGTATTTGTAATTAATATAGCACATTTTAAAAACATAAGATGCTTAATATGCTTCAAATGCTTATCTGTTTTATTAATCTAGGTGTTTAACACTTCAACTTTTATATCATACTTTTAGTTCTAGGAGGAGTTGTTGTTAACTGTCTGTAGAGGTACTGGGTTTTCATAGCCCACAGAAAGTGGTTTATACAAAGGAAGGCCTGTTCTTGAGGTAGAGTCTAGTTTCAGAATGACAAATGTCATTATTTGCACCACTAACAGAAGTCTTTTGTAGTCAAAGTTTCTTTTATGTAGAGAGTAGGTAAGACAAGCGTATTGTTCATTTATTCTATCAACCAACATTCAAGTGTCTTAACATGGCCTTTTTCTATAAGAATAGAATAAATATTACTTGATCAGTGTGTAAATTACTTGATTATTTTGCAAAAACAGTTTTGTATTCATCAGAATTGATTTTTATACCTTATATAAAGTGTGTTTTTATTCTTTTACAGTCAGATAGCTTTCTTTGTATTGTGTACTTATCCAAATGAGTTCAGAGCACTCACAATTAATTGCTAATGTTTCTTAATCTTATCCTGTGTTAGTATTTCGGTCTCTGTTCCCTGAATTTCAGATCTCTTTCAGGGATAACTATTTTGGTTTTAATTATTTTAGTTGTCTTCTATTTCTCTTTCTCTTTTCTTGTTGGGATTCTCTCTTTTACTTCAGGATACTTGACTTCTGGAGATTTAGTCATTGCATATGCTGATTTGCTAGGATGAATTATGACTTTTAAATCTATAGCAGATATTTGACTTTGAGACAGCTCTGTGTTCCTTTATAGTTCTTTCTTGGTTTTGTTCTGAAATAGAGACCACCTCTCAATATGAGATGCAGAGACCCACTGCTTATTACATCTCTCTCTACACTGGGCTCTAGAAAACTTGATCGTTTTTATTCTGTGTAAACACGTGCATTAGATGTATTGTGAGCTTCATTTTTTTCTAAAATAATGAACTTTTATATCATCATCATGCAGCAAAGCTTTTCTTATCATTTAAGGAGGTAATATTCTAAAATTGTTGTGAATTTGCCTTATTATGGTTTTTTATATACCTGAATTATTCTACATTTCTCCTCTGCTATGTTCACAGACTCAAGGGATACCTCACGTTTGGAGTACAGTAACAGAACCTTCTGCAGAAGGTAAAAATAAGGGCTGTCCACTTTTCACTGTGATGGACTATCTAGAAAACAGTAGGCTTTCTTGAACATCTTACTGTTCTTTCTTTCCTTACCCCACCAATTGGGAACCAGTTCCATATGGATGTGTATTCAATTTTGCTTTACTAGTCTTTTGGGAAAGGGATGGGTAGGAGGGACTCTGGTTCAAGTTCTGGTTGTTAAAACTACATGATTATGGAAGACTCACTATGTTAAATTCTGCTTTAGGTGGAACAGATGTTTTGTTCCTGCTCTTTTGGATACAGAACTTGTTAGTTGGTAATAGTATTTTCTTCTTCAAAGGTGGTTAGTTTTACAGAATCTTTTTTCAAGCAAATCTTATGTTTACTTGGGTCTCTTTTTCAATTCTAGTGAATATTAGCAACTTAGAAGCAACTGTAATAGAAATAATGCAAATTATAAATACAAAGAAAATAAAGATTTCAAAGATACTGGATAACAGTTTCAATTTGAATATGAACATGACTTATTTCTAAAAATTCTAAACATTTCTGTAATTCTGGAACATATGTATATACATATATTACATATATAAATATGTTTCAGAGGGAATGTATGATAAAACACAGGACAAACCACATAGCACTTATGTCTTATACTTAAAAATCTTTACACTGTGAATGGCTATGCTATTGAAATAGAGTACCAAGTACAAACAACATTAACTGTCTAACTTTCTCATCTGGTTAGGGTGCTCTTCAATAAGAGGTCCTTAATACACATTCTTCTAACATTTGGCTAGTCTTCTGTTTCTCTTTCTCTTTGTATGAGTATTAATTCTTCCAGGAAGTTGAAAATGATGGATCATTTAGAAACTGTTGATTCAAATTGTTTAAAATCAGCTGCATACTTAAGTTATTAAACTAGAAGGTCATTACATTTCTATGTATCTTCATAGAAGATAATGTACAAAAAGGATTGAAAATTCACATTTGAAATTAAAATATTTCATGATTGAGAAAGTCTAGATCAGTCTGACACAATGAAACAGCAAATGTCAGTTGCATTGAAGGAAATTTAATTTTTACTTCCATTATCAATTTTCATACCATGTAATCAGCTAAAAAAACAAAGTATCAAACAGGTATTTATCACTAGGAATTTATGGTTGCTTAAGGGCTATGTTTCAGAACAGAATTAATGATGTAGAGTTGTGATTCACTCATATAAAGGTATCATAGTTAGAGTCATATGAATTAAGAGTTCACCGAGAGAAGGAAGAGGAAAGAGAATAGCTCCTTGGGAATACTGCTAATAAGACAAAACACATGCGTAGCTAATGAAATAAGTATGACCTTCGAGACATGGGAGATGAATCAGGAAGGTGCAGTTTCTTGGAAGTCTGCAGAGGAGAGTTTTCAGAGAGTGACAGATGGCTGTATAGTTGAGGGCAGAGGCCACCTATGCCACCAAAGGATATGCTGAGAGCCCTCATGAAGAAGCTTTTTTTTAGTTCTCTGTAATGAGAACAGTTGTACTTACGAGGAGACGCTTTGTGCTTATTTTGTGAACCCTTTCAGTGATTTCATTTCCTTCTTTGTCTACTTTTTGTAACTGTTAAGGGTCCTCAAGTATATTTTGTGTATCCTCTTAGTTTCATTTTATTTCTCTAGTTCATTGATGTCCTTCATGTTTTATGTCTTTGCATTATATGAATCTTTGTAAGTAATTTCTTCTGTCTCTCTGGGGGATAGAGAGAGGAGATGAAACGTGGCCAGCAGTACTAAATAGAGAAATGTGATGTATTGGGAAAAAGCCATTAAATATGGCGAGAAGACAATCATTAACCTACAGATAGCAATTTAAACATTGGTATGGGGAATTGACTCACATTTGCACACAAAATAAATCTTAAAGAAGGTGTGAGTAGAGCAGCCCGAATGGTTATCAACAGATAAATGGATAAACAAAATGTGGTATACAGTGAAATACTATTCAGCCTTAAAAAGTATGGAAATTCTGACAAATGTGGCAACATGGGTGAACCTTGAAGACATTATACTAAGTGAAACAACTCAGTCACAGAAAAGCAAATACAGTATGGTTCTGATTACATGAGGTACCTAGAGTAGTCAAAATCAAAGACAGAGGAGTATAGTAGTTACTGGGGGCTAGCGGGAGGAGACGGAGAAGGCCGTGGCACCCCACTCCAGTACTCTTGCCTGGAAAATCCCATGGATGGAGGAGACTGGCAGGCTGCAGTCCATGGGGTCGCTGAGGGTCGGACACGACTGAGCGACTTCACTTTCACTTTTCACTTTGATGCGTTGGAGAAGGAAGTGGCAACCCACTCCAGTGTTCTTGCCTGGAGAGTCCCAGGGACGGGGGAGCCTGGTGGGCTGCCATCTATGGGGTCGCGCAGAGTAGGACACGACTGAAGCGACTTAGCAGCAGCAGCAGCAGCAGCGGGAGGAGAATGGGGAATTATTGGTTAATGGGTACAGAGTTTAAATTTTGCAAGATGAGAGTTCTGGAGTGGATGGTGCTGATGGTTGTTCAACAATATGAGTACTTAATACCACTTAAAATGGATAAAACGGTAAATGTTATGTTATGCATATTTTGCCACAATAAAAACTGATTTATGAGAATAAGTAGATATGACGTAGGTAAATGAGTGACTTCTTATTTAAGGCGTAGGTAAGAAAATGGAGGAAACTGAATGGCAGTTACAAATGGGTAGTTTGATCAGGTAAAGGGCTTTCTTAAACTGGTAGATCTGATTATGCTTAAAGAAAAAAGGAAGTACTTTACTGACATGTTAAAAAGTTGAACATTAAAAAATTTTTAATTCAACAAGAATTTTATTCAAAAAGTACTACCACCATGTGTTAATATAAGAGTTGGAAGTTGGTATTACACCTTATTATACCTTTTTTATCCCCAAAATTTTATTAGAAATATTATAATCTTGACAATTATATAAGCAAGCAACAGTCTATACCTTATTACATCTTAATATAATGTGTCAGTATTTCTTTATTTATAATTATGTTGGTTTATGGTTTGAAAAGATAGGTTAATAAAAAATGAATTTAATGTAANGCAGCTGTCTCTTATACACATCTTAATATAAGAGTTGGAAGTTGGTATTACACCTTATTATACCTTTTTTATTCCCAAAATTTTATTAGAAATATTATAATCTTGACAATTATATAAGCAAGCAACAGTCTATACCTTATTACATCTTAATATAATGTGTCAGTATTTCTTTATTTATAATTATGTTGGTTTATGGTTTGAAAAGATAGGTTAATAAAAAATGAATTTAATGTAAGACAGGCAAGAAACTGGTTGACAGAATAATTTTCCATTGCTAGATGGCACTATCACTAGCCATTTTCAAGTTCTTTATAGAGTTACTTCCTATGAAGAATTTGAGTGACAGTTCTCTTAAAACAATGCATTTTACTTTTTGGAAGGGGATGGTGGTGGGCTGGGCTGGGAAAAGGGAAGATGAGAGGATGAGTAATTAGAGAGGGGAGATCCAAGAAATTCTTACCTTTAAAATATGCTTATTCATTTGTTTGGTTTCTGAATTATATATTGTAAGAATACAGAATTCTAACATCCTTATTTTCCATGTTTTGACCAGTACCAAATATTTTGTGGCAGGAATTTAATGATAGTGCTACAGCTCTACTACAGTGAATAATAATAGGTTTCTGTGTGCTAGCTGCATACCCACTGATCCAGAGCCTGTGACCCTAGCAAAGGTAAGCAAGCATATCCCAGATTGCAGTGTGAGATAGTTGAAGATTGCTCTGCTTTGGTAGCTGTTAAATTTTTCTCATCTGTTTTTAATGAGCATGCCCAATTGCATGAATCTGACCATGACTTTAGACTGCATTTTCTTTTAGATGTGTAATTTTGAAAAAGAGAAGATTAAGTTTTAAGTTAGTGGATATATGTTTTTAGGCCTGTGTCTAGATTCTTTGAGTGGTTTTAAAGAATGTCCCCTCAAAGTAATCACTCTAGTTTCTAATGGAACCTGCACTATAATAAATATTGGAGGCTGAATTTATCACAAGACTAAACGCTTAATAAATTATTGTGCATAACTGAGTGTTCAACATGCTTTCTTGATTGGCTTGAAATTACAGTATACTATGTCTTCTTCTTTACTCTAGAGCTTTCTTTTAAAGTTTCAGCAGTTGATATGTTTTAGTTAAGTCTTTTTTTTAGTGGCAGAGGATAAAGAGACTCAAAGTACTTCAAGTAATGGGAAATTTGTTGTAAGAATGCTTATCATCAAAGATGTTATTTGTTGCAAGTGACAAAAGCATACCCATTTGCTCCATTGATTAAGTCATTAAACATGGATTCAGTTCCTCCTGAAGACTGGCCTTATTCCGGGTTTTGGAAATAGAGCATTTATTAAAATAGATATCCTACCTTCATGAAGTTAGCAGTCTTAGGAAGACAGGTAATGAACAGGTTTGCATGATCTCAGAAGACCTTATAGGGCCTAATAGAGTTCAGGATTTAAGTATAATATCATTATACTTACTGCAATTCTAGCTCCATTTAGGAGTTTTGAGCTAAGCAGTGATGTGTGATCTGTCTTTTGAAAGGGGTATATAGTTACTGTGTGGTGGTTAGACTCTAGAGAAGAGAGGACTAGAAGTACAAGGTCTGCTGAGGCTCTTGCAGTGACCTGGGAGAGGGGAGGTAGCAGAGGGGTCTGACTGTGACATAGTTTGAAGGACTAGCTGACAGGATTTGCCGTTGGATTGAATTCAGGAATTTGATGGGGGGAGGGGAGTTGGAGACAGGAATTAAGGATCATGCAGTGCCTAGGTTTTATGTACCTGTGGTGTTAAAATTTCTTGGAGACAATAGGGGAAAAAAGGTTGAAAAGGGCTCAGTTGAGGGAGCAATAATGGTCACATTTCAAAGAGGTGAAGAACTGAGTGCTGAGAGGTCAAGATGCAGAGAGGGATCCTGGAAAGAAGAAAGAGAAGTGACCAATGAGATTATGAGGGGAACTGGGAGAAAATAGGGTGCTGAAGTATATGAAGGAAATATTTTTTTTTTTTAAGGAGCATAGACAGTGTCAGATGCTCCAGAAGTTTGAGTAAGATCACAACAGAGAACCACCCTTGGGTCAGCAAAGTAGAGGTTGAGATTGTTGATGATTTTGATAGAGCAGTTGTGCTGTAATGGTGGAAGTGAAAGTCGCATTATAGTGGATAAAAGAGGAAGTGAAGATAGTAAATACTGACTTTCAAAAGAAGGGGAAGAGAAATGGGACTGTGATACCTGAAGATAGATATGATGTGAGGGGCAGTTTTTATTTTTTTTAAAAAGGTGAAAGATTTTAAATGTGTTTACATATTAATAGAATGACCCAGTTGAGATATAATTGATGTACGAGAAAATCAATTAATTAAAGCCATCTTTATTTAAAGAGAGTATAGGTATGTCGTAGGGGCTTAATCCACTCTGGTCTTCTGTATTTCTCTCTGTTTCTGGATTTTGCTTTTATTTTCTCCTACTGTATTTCCTAAAGGCTAACTCTGTGGCTGCGGGCAGTTGTAGACTTACCTTTTCCCAGGGTCATGACAAAAGAGAAAAGAATTTTTCCTGCCTACTCTAGTTAGAAAAATTTCAGAAAGTAACTGACTGGCTTTAGGTCATGTGGCCATAACCTAGACCTGTCAGTGTGACCTCCAGAATGATGCCCTCTCATTACTTCCTTCTCCGACCCCCTCTCCGTGGTGATTATGAGTCTTGTCTCAGAAGACAGCAGAGAGTAAAGGGGTACCTACTTGACAAACAGCGGTAACAGATTGATGAGCAAGAGAAGGTAGACGTTGACAAGAGTAGATTGAAGAAAAGCGTGAAAGGTTATTCTGGATCCAGAAGTAGGTGAGTGGAGTCTGGCAGCATGGGTCACAAGATACAAAATATAGTTACTCCTTCAGAAAATCTGATACGTTCTTGACATTTTCAGTCGAAAACTTTTGGATTACAAATGGATTTTTCTCATAGACCTCTTTTCTTCCCACTCTAGATTTTATGGTAAGGGCATGGTATTTCCCAAATGTAAATGCTTTATTAAATCCCCTTTTGGTATTTTAATTAAATGAGCTAATATAACTCTCAGTACTGGACACTATCAGTGAAGTTTGCGCCACCTCTACCCTTTCCAAAATTTTTCTGGCTGTTACAGATTTTCACTACTGCACAGCAGTTTTTTCATTGATGAGGTGAAACCCTGACTGTGTTTACCTAGGATTGCCAGAAATGTCTATACTGTGCAGGAGGAAACATAGGTGTTTTTAAAAGCATCATTGGAGGATCAAAGAAGTGAATTTGAGGTGTCAAAAAGTAGGTGCTGTCCATTCCGCGTTAGTTTGGAAATCTTGAGAAAGTGATGCCCTCCAGACACTTGTCAGTGTAAGGAATAATATGATTGGCGCATGACACACTTCCCTAAAGGCAAATAGTATTCATCACACTTAAGTAATATCTAAAAATACCGCCTGCTGTTTGGAACTACTGTAAAGAGCTTAAGAATATGGAATACTTTCCCCATGCTGTGTCTTCATCATGTCCTAGAGTTCCTGCCAGTTGTGTTACTCATCAATTTTTACCAAGTGAGGTCTTCTCAGTAGGGAAAAGAACAGACATAACATTAGAGAATCAATGAATATAAAGTTTATAAAGTCATCCTTAGTGAGTTGTCTGCAAAGATATGCTTTTGTGAAACTTACAAAGAGTTACTCAATTATTAGTTCAGTTCAGTTCAGTCACTTAGTCGTGTTTGACTCTTTGCGACCCCGTGAACTGCAGCATGCCAGGCCTCCCTGTCCATCACCAACTCCCGGAGTTCACTCAAACTCATGTCCATCGAGTCGGTGATGCCATCCAGACATCTCATCCTCTGTCGTCCCCTTCTCCTCTTGCCCCTAATTCCTCCCAGCATCAGGGTCTTTTCCAATGAGTCAGCAATTCGCATGAGGTGGCCAAAGTACTGGAGTTTGAGCTTTAGCATCAGTCCTTCCAAAGAACATCCAGGACTGATCTCCTTTAGAATGGACTGGTCTCTAGCGTCTTCTCCAACACCACAGTTCAAAAGCATCAATTATTCGGCGCTCAGCTTTCTTCACAGTCCAACTCTCACATCAATACATGACCACAGGAAAAAACCATAGCCTTGAGTAGACAGACCTTTGTTGGCAAAGTAATGTCTCTGCTTTTGAATATGCTATCTAGGTTGTTAATAACTTTTCTTCCAAGGAGTAAGCGTTATGAGTAATTTCCTGCTGTTATCAATTCTAGGAAAAGCAATACTTGTATGAGTTTAGGCTACTAGAAGAAATGGAAGTTTTATTTAGTTTACAATGCTGTTTTCATTTTCTATATTTTCTAATGAAAAATTTGGACAGTATTTTTTCAAAAAATTGTCATTTTGGTTGTCTTTCCCTTTATATTAATAGGAAGCAAGGAGCAGAATTCTCTGAAATAGCAAATTGGTGTAATATTTTCACTAGTAACATTGTGTAGACTGAAAACATGTATAAGCTACAAAATAGATAATGTATTATCTTCAGGAACGTAAGAATTCATTTGTTTTGCAAGTAAATTGACTAGGCAGGATTTAGAGGTCACTTCTAGGGTTTTGGTTTGTCAACAATTTCATTGAAATAAATTATTATTACTTACTAGATAATAAAGTATTCTGTTTATGTGGAATAAGAGGGCAATTTATAATTTAAGACAAATTCTGATTTAATTATTTGGTAATAACTGTTCATTTGTCTTCAACACTGTTTCACCAAAGTAAGCATAGTTACTTTTTTCCTCAGTGACACAGCTGGGGCCTGAAAAAAAAAAAATTAAAACAGGAAAGCACTTTTGGATCTTGGAAGTAAGTCAATTGCATGAGAACAAGAAAATATAAATGTGAATTATTGAGTAGACAATTAGAAAAGTGAAAAAAGAGAAAGGTTATTTCAATTTCAGCTGGAATTGAAAAAATTGCTTTTATAGTAGAGCAATATGTATGGATATGAGAGTTGGACTGTGAAGAAAGCTGAGTGCTGAAGAATTGATGCTTTTGAACTGTGGTGTTGCAAAAGACTCTTGAGAGTCCCTTGGTCTGCAAAGAGATCCAACCAGTCCATTCTAAAGGAGATCAGTCCTGGGTGTTCTTTGGAAGGACTGATGCTAAAGCTGAAACTCCAGTACTTTGGCCACCTCATGTGAAGAGTAGACTCATTGGAAAAAGACTCTGATGCTGGGAGGGATTGGGGGCAGGAGGAAAAGGGGACGACAGAGGATGAGATGGCTGGATGGCATCACCAACTCGATGGACATGAGTTAGGGTGAACTCCGGGAGTTGGTGATGGACAGGGAGGCCTGGCATGCTGCAGTTCACGGGGTCGCAAAGAGTCAAACACGACTAAGTGACTGAACTGAACTGAATAGTAAGTCTCATTTTAAAAGTGTCAAAGATATTTTTGCAGTAGTTTATTATTAGTTTTTTTTTTTTTTTTCTTTTCTAAATAAACAGCATAAATCTGTATGGCAAGCTTTCCAAATTATGAAGATAGGATCTTAGATCTTTTCAACCTGGTACTAAGTGAATGTTGAACACCAACCTGGTACTAAGTGAATATTGAACACCAACCTGGTACTAAGTGAATATTGAACAATTAACTTTTTTAAAGATTCTGAGTCTTTATAATCACTGAGGTCTCTCACCTTTTGGATACTGATATCTTGAGAAACTTCAAGGTACAGCTATCCTTTCCTAGACAGACAGTATTCTAAAGAAAGTATGGCACTTGACTGCCTGGATTCTAGTCTTTGTATAGATTTTTTCCCCTTGGCAAGTATATTAATCTTTTCCGTCTTTAACTTTCCCCATCTGTGAAATGTAGGTGGTAATAGTACCCTCTATGGAAGACTCTGTTAAGGATTAAATCAATCCATCAGTATATACAGCTTAGAACAATACTAGACAGCTAATAAGGACCTGGTATTTGCTATAACCATTGTTAGTGTTAAAAGATTGCCATACTTTCTTGAAGAAAACCACAAACTACAAAGTAATGAAGAAGTTAGCAATTATTAGAATTCTATGCCTATATAATTGAAAAAGAAAAATTATTAATAGTTTTTAATTTCTTAAGTGAAAGCAACTTCAAATTTAGTGAAAATCTTAAGGACCAAAACACTTTGCCCAGAGGCCCTCGTTCCAGCTTTGCTTTTGGTCCTAATAATGAGTATGCAAGTATACCCAGGTGTCCTCACTTTGCAGTCTTCTTTAATCTGGAACAATTCCAAAGCATTTCCTGGCCTTGCATGTCTTTGGCCAGTAATTGTTAACAGTGTCATTTTGTAGATTGTATCTAAGTTAGGATTTGTTTGATGTTTTCTATGATTAGATCCATGTTAGGCATTTTGGGCTGGACTGTCACAGAAATGATTCTTTTCATTAGATCCTTTTGAGTGCCACCTGGTGTTAGTCTGTTACGCAGAATTACCTTTGATCACTTGATTAAGATAATGTCTATTTTGCTTCTGTAACCGTAAAGCTGCATTTTTCCCCTTTATAAAGTGAAAGTGAAGTCACTCAGTCGTGTCTGACTCTTTGCGACCCCGTGGACTGTAGCCAACTAGGCTTCTCCATCCATGGGGTTCTCCAGGCAAAAATACTGGAGTGGGTTGCCATTTCCTTCTCCAGGGGATCTTCCTGACCCAGGAATTGAACCCACATCTCCTGCATTGCAGGCAGACGCTTTAACCTCTGAGCCAGTATTTGTTCTGTGAAGAGAAACTTGGAGACTTTGTAACATCACATCCGTCATCACTTTTCACCCACTGATTTTAGCATCCATGACTGTTTTTTGCCTGAATTAATTGTTACTCTGATGGTTGCCAAATTATAGCTTTTAGAATTCCATCATTCCTTCTATTTATTAGTTGCATTCTACTATAAGGAAAAATTAAATAGAGTATATTAACATCTTGTCCTGTGAAGATGGTGGGAGATAAAAGGCATACCTTGAAAATAGAAGTGGGAGAAATAGTGAATCTCAAAATCTTATGACTGATTTGAAGATTGATCTTCTGCATTTATTCATTTATATCAGCATGGCGCCTGGATTTCTACTTTATTCAGTGAGTTTGTTGCTCTTGTTATTTTGATGCTTTAATTGTCCCTGATATGACTGTTGTAAACCTTTCAAGCTGACTTTTCTATTCTTTTATATGTGTGTCTCCATAGTTTTTTGAGCCTTCCTTATATTCGGGCACAAAAAGGTGTTCTAGGCTTATTTTGTTATTTCTTAGCTCTACCCCTGGAAACAACCATTACTCCAGGGAGTTCTGGTTACTTCTGAGGTAGTATTTAGAAACCAAGATTTGCACACTAGGTCTTCTCATTGCTATTGAGGTATTATTCCCAGGCCCTCTCAGTAGTGAGAGTTAAGAAACACACACCCCTATATTTACTTCTCTCTATATATTAAAAGTCATGAGTTCTCACTGATACCTGATACTAGTTCACATTGATAGCAGTCTAACACTACTGGATTAATTCTAGCTGGTTTATTTAGTTGACTTCTTGCCCTATTTATCTCTCAGTTGTGTCTGACTCTTTGCAACCCCATGGACTGTACAATCCATAGAATTCTCCAGGCCAGAATACTGGAGTGGGTAGCCTTTCCCTTCTCCAGGGGATCTGCCCAACCCAGGGATTGAACCCAGGTCTCCTGCATTGCAGGCAGATTCTTTACCAGCTGAGCCACAAGGGAAGCCCAAGAATACTGGAGTGGGTAACCTATCCCTTCTCCAGCACATCTTCCCAACCCAGGAATCAAACCAGGGTCTCCTGCATTGCAGGTGGATTCTTTACCAACTGAGCTATCTCTTTTCACCAATCATGAAAAAACTAGTTCTGTTATCAATATATTTTCTAGTTAGCTCAATCCCCCCATACATACTCAGTCTCTTGACACCATTGGGCTGTTACTTCACTCAGGAGCTTGCCTTGTATGGGACCTAGTACTCCCATGTCCTCATATGCAGACTCTGACTACCGCTAGTCTATCTTCCCATCCTCATATGGAACTCAGCTACTGTTGGGCAATTTGAGAGTTTAAGAAAAGACCTTGGAGAGAAGTTGAATGAGCACTGTACAGTGACATTGTGTTAAGGAATCCATCTTTATGAATTTATTTTTATTACTGAAGCACATTATTCACATTTTTCCTTTATCACATAACTCTAGCTATTGAAAAAGTCCCCTGTAAATGGGGGTGCCATTTAGTATTTTAATGTTTTAATCATTGTGTCAGTAGTACTCGAAAAAACAAGTAAACTTTTCCTAAAAGTTGTTTTGGTGTTAGTAATGTATTTAGTAGAAGAAGCCTGAATTGGAAAATGCTATATATCAAATGCAGCTAATACACTTTGTGAACTCTTTCAGATGCTAGATGTACTAGAAAGAGTCATATCAAACAAATTTCCTGAGTAACATTATCTTGAAAATGCTTTTATCCTTGGAATTGGTGAATTTTTCTATTTTGGAAGAAATAAGGATTAACACGTTTCTCATGTAATGTCTTTTTTTGCCCAGAGATGTGTGACATGAAACTGTGAAAGCTCAATTTTTTTCTGGCCTTTGATTTAATACTGTTTAGAAATAAAGTATTTATTAACTGGACTTTGTGTTCATCATTTGTTGAACTCCTTAAAGTCAATACATTTTCTTATATTAAGGTTTACATTAGTCTTAGTAATAATTTCTTGACTCTGGTATTTTATTTAGTGCCCGCTAGTAATTACTGTACACTCAGTAAATATTTGTTGAATAAAAAATCCCAAGTCACCTGTGCAGGTAATTTTTTGAAGAGACTTTCAAATTCCAAGAGAAAAAAAATTGGAGCATTTTTGAACTCTTAGCAGAAAATAAAGCAAACATTTGTAAAGCCGTAATTTAGAATTGTTTTTGTTAAACATATTCTTTGAAAAGTATCATCCTCTCTTTTTTATGAAGTTTAACTGTATTTTTAAAAAGTTTGTTGCTTTATCTAGAAATGCCACTCTAAGAGTGAATGCAAAGGTGACATTTTCCTGGCAGCTTTGGTTAATAAATCATTTTATTATTCACTCACTTATCCAGCAAGTATTAATTGAGTTCCTAAGAAACATCTGCCGTTCCACATTTGTTTAGTATGTGTTATATTTTTGGCATTGTATAATGTGTTGTGAATATAGAAATGAATGAGAGATATTGTTTGCCCTTAAAGAACTTGTTTTCATTTGGTGTGAATTACTCTTTATAGTCGCAGTTTGGGGTTTAAAAAAAAGGTCAAGGGCTGAGTGTAAAATGGAAGATGCATAACTAGAAATTCATCCACTCAGTCCCTAAGGTGATGTCTTCAATGATGCCATAATGAGATATTTAGGAAAACTTGATTAAACATTTAGTTCCTTATAGCCATTGAGTCCACTGATTTTATTGACTGATATATAAAGAAAGTAGATTCCTTGAACTTATTTATTATAAGTAATAATACTTATTGGGCTTCCCTCGTGGCTCAGAGGTTAAAGCGTTTGCCATTATACAATGATAATAATTTACATTTGTGGAGCACTTCTACCATTCCTAAGAGTTATTTCCTCATATGTTTTGTTAATCTTCAGAACAGTCATACAATTTTGAGATTCAGTGTTTCTCCAGTTTCTGTTTTTAGATATGTCTTTGTTATCTTCCATTATCTTCATGAAAATAGGTGTTGATGGCATACTTTTGTTTAAATGATAAGAATGCAGTTGACAATAGGAAAAGTATTAAAGTCTTCTCTTAGTGTCCACTGCACCACTGTTGGGAAGAGAACAATATACCCTTGTAATTTTTGACCTCTGAGCATTGAGACATTTACCAATATTTATCTAGGATGCCTAAAAATTAACATGTAATTCTTGAATGATGAAAGGTAAGGAGCTCCTGAGAGAAAGTGTGTAGTTAGTTCTCTTTGATACAACTACTGATATTTAGGCTTCCCAAGTTCAGGGTGTGGCTCTTAGGTGTCCAAATATAGCATAGTGCAGGAATTTAGTCCATGTTACAGAGACATGCCCTGCTGACCACCATGCATCCGAGGCGCTCACATGCTGGCCCTCTTCTAAAGATAAGCCTCTCTTGATGGTCCTGAGCAGCTGATCAGCTGAAATCTCACTCTGAGCTCTGGACACCACAAAGTCTATAAACTGCCTGAGTTAAGATGGAGTGTGGAAGGCTTTAAATTTTTTCATTTTTTATATTTGAAAAAGTTATTTTTTTATGTTTATATTACATTTCGTTAAAAGTTGCTTTTCACCAAATTCTTGCTATATTGAACCTTCAGTCAGTTGCATTTTCCCATGATAAGTTATGACTGTCACTGTAAGAACTTCTGAGCCTTTTGTAACTTGAAATTCTTAGTTGAAATAGACGTTGGAAAAGTTGTGAATACAGGTTGCACCTATATTTTAGAAATTAGCACTTCACATAAACATGGCAATAATTGAGATATTTTTCAAATGACAGATAGCTTTTAGGTTGTGTATCTGAGTAGCTTCAAAATGTAGCACTTCTTTCACTAACCATTTCATATAGCCAGCTTTAAGGGTAGTTACTTTCGTTAACAATATTTTTACTTTCTCCTTCCTGACCCTCCTACCATACGTAATGATACTTATAAAAAAGTTTCATACTTTATTAGAAAGTAGTAAGTGTATTAGTAACTGTACGGTGTTTAGCTGTACAGTACTGTGTTAAGATATTAGGAACTGATTTTTCTAAAATACGTAGTTTGCCAAAAGAAACTGTTATGCCAGTTGCTTTCTTAATATTAAGAATGTTGGATATGGCATCATAAGCTTAGAATGTAGCACTTTTAAAAAACTAGTAAGAAAGATGTTAAGAAATGAAATGCAAAGTAAATGTAAATGATGTATTATATGTATTATATCCATGGTGTAGATATAAATATGTCCAAGGTGTGACACAGCTAATTGTGAATTTGGCTATATTTTGAAATAGTCTCATTAATGCAGAGGAGAGGAGAACAAGGAGTGTAATGGTGAAGAGCTGGGGCTTTGAAGTCAACAGATACTGTTTTGAATCCAATCTCCACTGCTTACTTGGTGTGTGAATTTAGACAAGTTAGTCATACTCTCTGAGCCTCAGCTTCCTGATCTGTAAACCAAGATTATAATAGTACTCCTAAAACCTACTTCATAGGATTTCATGAGATAGTTCACATAAAGCATTTAGCCCTGTTGCTGGAACTTGCCAAGTGCTTATAAATGTTAGGTGCTGCTGTATTAACATGTCTCTACATGCACACTAATGCTTTGTAATTAGTCCCCCCCCCCACACACACAATTTAGGTGATTTAACAAATCATATTTGAAGGCTTTTAGGACAGCTTGTACTTATATTAAATATAACAGATGAAAACTTATGTGGTGGTACTTCACAAAGCTGTTTTGTCTTTTTAGGCCTGTAACTTAACGAACTGAACTGAACTTAATACAATATGGCTAAGTGCACTGGGTGCATTTAGTTCAGTTCAGTCGCTCAGTCGTGTCCGACTCTTTGTGACCCCATGAACCGCAGCACGCCAGGCCTCCCTGTCCATCACCAACTCCTGGAGTCTACCCAAGCCCATGTCCATTGAGTCGGTGATGCCATCCTCTGTCGTCCCCTTCTCCTGCCCTCAGTCTTTCCCAGCTTCAGGGTCTTTTCAAATGAGTCAGCTCTTTGCATCAGGTGGCCAAAGTATTGGAGTTTCAGCTTCAACATCAGTCCTTCCAATGAACACCCAGGACTGATCTCCTTTAGGATGGACTGGTTGGATCTCCTTGCAGTCCAAGGTACTCTCAGGAGTCTTCTCTAACACCACAGTTCAAAAGCATCAATTCTTCTGCATTTAGCTTTCTTTATAGTCCAACTCTTACATCTATACATGACCACTGGAAAAAGTTTTATAAGATTGCATTTTATAGATGAAATGAGCAAGTAAATCAGTTCAGTTCAGTCGCTCAGTCGTGTCCGACTCTTTGCGACCCCATGAATCGCAGCACGCCAGGCCTCCCTGTTCACCACCATCTCTCGGAGTTCACTCAGACTCA
>SJYT01067477.1:0-205169 GCA_006410635.1 Cephalophus harveyi
TTGGAATGCAAGGAGATCCAACCGGTCCATTCTGAAGGAGATCAGCCCTGGGATTTCTTTGGAAGGAATGATGCTAAAGCTGAAACTCCAGTACTTTGGCCACCTCATGCAAAGAGTAGACTCATTGGAAAAGACTCTGATACTAGGAGCGATTGGGAGCAGGAGGAGAAGGGGACGACAGAGGATGAGATGGCTGGATGGCATCACTGATTTGACGGACGCGAGTCTGAGTGACCTCCGGGAGTTGGTGATGGACAGGGAGGCCTAGGGTGCTGTGATTCATGGGGTCGCAAAGAGTCGGACACGACTGAGTGATTGAACTGAAATGAACTGTGAGATTAGTGCAATTGTGCAGTAGTTTGAGCATTCTTTGGCATTGCCTTTCTTTGGGATTGGAATGAAAAATGACCTTTTCCAGTCATGGGGCCACTGCTGAGTTTTCCATATTTGCTGGCATATTGAGTGCAGCACTTTCACAGCATCATCTTTCAGGATTTGAAATTGCTCAACTGAAATTCCATCACCTCCACTAGCTTTGTTTGTAGTGATGCTTTATATTTAAGATTCTTCAGAAACTTAATGACAGTTTTTGTGAAATTGTCTGTTTTGAGATGGCATCTTAAAAAGATTGGTTTGGAAATCTGAGTACAGTCTAACGAGCTACATTTGGTCCTTTTTCCTTCATTTGAATTAGTTTCCACCTATCTCCAGGATCATGAGTGGAGCAATTCCCCAACAGTGATTGGGGCCACAGGTTTGATTCCTGGGTCAATAAGGTCTGCTTCAGAAGGAAATGGCAATCCACTCCACTACAGTGTTCTTGCATGGAGAATCTCAGGGATGGGAGAGCCTGGTTGGCTGCAATCTAAGGGGTTGCACAGAGTCAGACACTACTGAAGCAACTTAGCATCAGCAGCAGTGACTAAACAACAAGCAAAATGTTAGTTAGCCATTAAAATTCCCTGTGTTCAAATAAAGATATATACCTCTTTATATAAAATGACTCATGCTAACAGATTGAATTCATTTCAGTTCAGCCATGTCCAACTCTTTGCAACCCCATGTACCGCAGTACACCAGGCCTCCTGTCCATCACCAACTTCCGGAGTTTACTCAAACTCATGTCCATTGAGTCGGTGATGTCATCCAACCATTCATCCTCTGTTGTCCCCTTCTCCTCCTGCCTAAATCTTTCCCAGCATCAGGGTCTTTTCAAATAAGTCAGCTCTTCACATTAGGTGGCCAAAGTATTGGAGTTTCAGCTTCAACATCAGTCCTTCCAATGAACACCCAGGACTGATCTCCTTTAGGATGGACTGGCTGGATCTCCTTGCAGTCCAAGGGACTCTCAAGAGTCTTCTCCAACACCACAGTTCAAAAACATCAATTTTTGGATGCTAAGCTTTCTTTACAGTCCGACTCTCACATCCATACATGACTACTGTAAAAGCCATAGCCTTGACTAGATGGAACTTTGTTGGCAAAGTAATGTCTCTGCTTTTAAATATGCTGTCTATGTCGGTCATTACTTTCCTTCCAAGGAGTAAGCATCTTTTAATTTCATGGCTGCAGTCACCATCTGCAGTAATTTTGGAGCCCAGAAAAATAAAGTCAGCCACTGTTTCCACTATTTCCCCATCTATTTGCCATGAAGTGATAGGACTGGATGCCATGATCTTAGTTTTATTGAGCTTTAAGCCAACTTTTTCACTGTCCTCTTTCACTTTCATCAAGAAGCTTTTTAGTTCTTCTTAACTTTCTGCCATAAGGGTGGTGTAATCTTCATATCTGAGGTTATTGATATTTCTCCAAGCAGATTCAATTACCCTTAAAAACTCTGTGTATTTTATTAGCCATGCCTTATAGTGATTTTTCACTGTCCTCTTTCACTTTCATCAAGAAGCTTTTTAGTTCTTCTTAACTTTCTGCCATAAGGGTGGTGTAATCTTCATATCTGAGGTTATTGATATTTCTCCAAGCAGATTCAATTACCCTTAAAAACTCTGTGTATTTTATTAGCCATGCCTTATAGTGAAAAAACCAGTCCATCCTAAAGGAGATCAGTCCTGAGTGTTCATTGGAAGGACTGATGTTGAAGCTGAAACTCCAATACTTTGGCCACCTGATGTGAAGAGCTGACTCATTGGAAAAGACCCTGATGCTAAGGAGAATGGGAAGATAGAGGATGAGATGGTTTGATGGCATCACTGAGTCAATGGACATGAGTTTGGGTAAACTCCGGGAGTTGGTGATGGACAGGGATGTCTGGCATGCTGGGTCTATGGGGTCGCAAAGAGCCAGACACTACTGAGTACTGAGTGACTGAACTGAACTGATAGCATACATGCATCCCACAGTTTTGGTGTCACGAGCTGCCTTTCAGTTGGATAACTTAGGTTTAAATTTAGCTGATAATGTTATCTGCTTAATATCATGATTCATATGTTCTGTTGCAACCTTTCCTTCCCACTATTTTATACACTGTATATGTAAAAGTCACTCAGTTGTGTCCAACTCAGGTAACTCCATGGACTGTAGCCCATCAGGCTCCTCTATCCATGGAATTATCTAGGCAAGAATTCTGGAGTGTGTTGCCATTTTCTATTCTAATTTTATACTATATGGAACCCTAAACTTGGAAAATTAATTATAGTCAAGTCTCTATCTTCTTTATAGTATGAAGAGTATGCATAAGTTTTTGGAAAAATGATGATGTAATGAATTTATGCTTTTGTGACTGAATTTAATTAAATTTTAATGAATTAGAAAAAAAATTCAAAAAAGGCAGGTTTATCCATCTTGCCTGCCCTAGATACTTAGGTTGTGGCAATCATGTATGCCACAGTCAGAAGAAGGCTTTATGATAAGATTTTGTATACTTTTTCAAAGAAAGGAATCTTGAGATTTAAAATAAAAAAGTGATTTATTTGGAAAGTTTGTTTGTAGGGAAGCATGTGAATAAGAACATAATATTTACTGCTTTATGAAAGTGTATATTTTAATAGCTTAAAATGGAAAGATAAAAAGTGTTTTACTAAAGATGCTACAATAGATTAGTAATAAATTAGTGTAGTGTACCATATCAAAATGTTTAATACTCAAGTATACACTAACTTTTGGTGTGTATGGTTTTCTCCAAACAGTTCTCTTTCTCCAAATATCTCTAATTTATATTTGCTTATATTGTTAATTTAAAAGTGAAGGAGAAAATATGTCTTTTGTAAAATCTGCTTGCTTTGTGACTTACTATTTAACTTAAATTTAAAGAAAACAATATTTATAATCACCTATTAATTGTGGAGTGCAATGTAGATACCACATTATTTCTATTTAATGAAAATGTGTAAAATATATAGCTCTGAACATATATTAATTATTACCAAAATGAAGGCTAATTTTATTAAGAGATATTCCTACTAGTTTCAAAAGGATGATCAAGCATGGTCTAAGTCCCATAAAAAAAATAGATAGCCTTCAAAATTCATTATTCTTCAACTCCATTCCAAATTTTTATGTGCTTATTTTTTGAGTACTAGCTGTATTTCTGATGTGCAGCTTCTGGAAATTCCATCAAGAGTCACATCTGTGTAGTCATAATATATGTTCATTGGAGGAAGAGATATTTAGGAGATTCATGAATTTAGCACAAAAGTGTCCCTGATGGTAGAAATGCACTTTTCATAAATGAGTGCTATGAGTAAATGAGGCAGTACATCACAGCAGATCAATAACCAATGTAATGTACTGCCTTATGGTAAACTTTCTCTTCTGAGGTGCAACATACAATAGATCAATAGGAAAATAATTTCAAGAAAAGAGCTACTGACAAATAATTATATTTGAATTATTTCCATTGATATTTTCCCTCTGGTATTTTAGTTCAGTTTATACATCCGGGATGGGGGTGGGGGAAACAGAGCAATACAATTTAATCAGAGAAATGGAGAATTTGAAATATACTTGACCTACTTCCCATGAAAATATTAGCTTATCAATTATTTTGTTTAGGATAGCCACCCCCACTTCTGATAATTTTGTTTTATTAGTCAGTACCAAATATAGACCAAGAGCAATGCAGTGGAATACAATTTCTTTCAAATTCTAGTCAGTTATGTGATGAGAATTTAGAGAGGTGTGCCTCCTGTTTCAGATTTAGTGTGAAGTTCTAAGAATACAAATAAAAAGGAGATAGCGTGACCCTGGTGGCTTAGAGGTTAAAGCGTCTGCCTCCAATGCGGGAGACCTGGGTTCGATCCCTGGGTCGGGAAGATCCCCTGGAGAAGGAAATGGCAATCCACTCCAGTATTCTGCCTGGAGAATCCCATGGACAGAGAAGCCTAGTAGGTTACAGTCCACGGGGTCGCAAAGAGTCGGACACGACTGAGTGACTTCACTTTCACCTTCACCTTCAGCGTGACTGTTTACAAATTATGGGTACTCTACGGGTAGATACACTTCTAGACAGTGCAGCTAGTTGGTTTCTAAGCATTAACAATGACTTTGGAAAGGAGACAAAGTCTAAAGTGGTATTAGAAGAAGGAATAAAAAGTTAATGCCAGATATGTCCCAAGAACAATGGAGGATAGAGGGACCAGCAAGGAAAAAGGCTCATGGTGGCAGACAACTTGCTATGTTACAGAATACTGTCCATGTTGTTAATGTTAGAGGTTCACCAGAACTATAATACTGCCTTCTTAATAAAGCTCAGAGAGGAGCCAATGAGGTCTCATATTTGTCATAACCAGAGGCTAGCATATTTGCCATATTTCAGTCCTTAGAAGAAGATTGTAATTGGAAATAACTTTATTAATTGTACTGGATTTAAAAAACTGTCATATGATTGGCCACCCCGTTCTGGTTTTTGCATTATTGAAATTTGTCCTTTGATACTGGAATGCATTCTAAATAAATGTGGTTATGTTATAAATCATTTTAATACACAATTTTCACTTCTTTTTTTTGCTAATAACTTATTACTTGCTATTTATTTTATATTTATTTTAGACTATGGAAATTATGTTAGACAAAAAGCAAATTTGAGCAGTTTTCTTATTCAAGTTCAAAATGGGTTGTAGAGCAGCAGAGACAACTTTCAACATCAACAATGCATTTGACCCAGGAACAGTTAATGAATGTACAGTCATGGTTCAAGAAGTTTTCCAAAGGAGACAAGGGTCTTGAAGATGAAGAGCATAGTGGCTGGCCATCAGAAGGTGACAACATCAATTGAGAGCCATCATCAAAGTTGATCCTCTACTACCACATGAGAGTTTGCCCAAGAACTCAATGTCAACCACTGTATAGGCATTCGGCATTTGAAGCAAATTGAAAGGTGTTAAAGTTGATAAATGGATGCCTCATGAGCTGACTGAAAATCAAACAAAACAAAAGAGAACATCATTTTGAATTGTCATCTTATCTTATTCTATGCAACAACCAGGAGCAATTTCTCAATTGAATTATGACTTGTGATGAAAAGTAGATTTTATAGGACAACTGACAATGACCAGCTCAATGGTTGGACCCAGAAACTCCAAAGTACTTCCTGAAACTAAGCTTGCACCAGAAAAAGGACATAGTCACTGCTTGGGGGTCTGCTGCCCATTTGATTCACTACAGCTTTACAAATCCCAGTGAAACCATTATATCTATTAAGTATGCTCAGCAAATCGATGCAATTAACTGAAAACTACAATACCTGCAGCCAGAAAGGGCCCAACTTTTCCCCATGACTACACTTGACTGCATGAAGCACAAATAACACTTCAAAAGTTGAATGAATTGGGCCAGGAAGTTTTGCCTCCTCTGCCATATTCACCTGAACTCTTGGTAACAGACTAACATTTCTACAAGCATCAACTTTTTGCAGGGAAAAATCTTCTATGACCAGCAGGATGCAGAAAATTCTTTCCAAGAGTTCATCTAATCTTGAAGCATGGATTTTTATGCTACAGGAATAACAAATTTACTTCTCATTGGCAAAAAATGTGTTGATTGTAATGATTCCTATTTTGATTAATAAGATATATTTGAGCCTAGTTATAATGACTTAAAATTCATGGCCTGAAACTGCAATTACCTTTGTACCAACCTAATAAATAATACCTTCATTTTATTTGTAAATTTCTCCCACTTTTGGAGGAGCAGAAGTCATAGGTCTTGATAGTAGCTCCCTCAGCCGAGTTTTCACCTTTGATGCAAGCATATGAAATGACTCAGCCAATCAGATACTGCCAGTCCATGTTTATTTAATAGCTAATGATACAAGAACAAAGATGTTGGACAATCCGTTGTAGTGGTAGCTGTGAAAGTGATATTAAAATTATCAAGAGTTCCTTGCAAAATGGTGCTGTCAAGTACTGGCAGCATCTACAGTGTAAGCTGTGATATGTAGTACCCAGCAGTGACAATGGTGATTCTCAGCACATGGTTCTCCCTGGGCTGATTTGTGCTGGAGGGTTACCTTCCTAGCCATGTTCTACCTCTACCTAATTTCCCTAGTCTGGTTTTCTACCATTTCTATTAATGTTCTAAACTACCATAAGTCCTTCTAAAAATAATTTTTTAAATGATTAAAGATAAATACTTAAACCTAATAATCTGACTGATGTCACTCTCACAGTGTGACTGCTGACACAAAGTGCTTAATGTGCAATTTGATTGACTTGTAGCATAGATCTCACACACAGAGTTTATACAAATGCTTAATCTCATTCAAAATTCCCTATCTGGCCCTCTTCATACTGATTCTCGTATGAAATAACATGTGATAGTGATACATAAAGGCATCTCCATTTATATCATTTACTTTGTGGTATCACTGGGGGAAGAGTCAAGTACACAATGGGGATTGTGCAGGTAAGAAAGTTGAATGAAAGCCATCACAAATAAAAAGTCAATTGGATCTTCAACCTGACAGATCAGAGTGCTTAAAGAACACAACATGTAATGGTAAATCACTGGAGATAAGGTTGGCAAAAGGATTAGCAAGGGTTAGGTCAGGAGGAAGTGTTCATTAGACTATGAAACTTGGATTTAACCCTGTTGACCAATGCTTCTTAAAATGTAATTGCTCATAAATCTTCAACAACTGAAAACAATTTTTTAAAATAAAAAGTCATTAAATCTCAACTCGTGATTAATATTTAATTACAGTTATGGGCAGAAATGTGCATTTAAATTAAGCACCTTGAATAATTTGAAATAACTAGTCTAGTAACACTTTTTGAGAAGCATCACTTAATTTTTATGACAAATCACTGAATCCATTCATTTATTCAATCATTCAACAAACTTTATTAAAATCCTAGTATGATTCTAAGCATTGGAGATATGGTGGTTAATGTCTTAGGCAGATATCAGCTCTTGAATGGCTTACATTGTTATATGTTATGTGTAATGGCAGTTTGGGGAGGAGAGAAACAATAAATAAATTAAAATGCTAGATGTTTATACTTTATATAATATTAAAGCAAAGTATGTGAATTCAAATGGTGGACTTAACATTTTATGGTTACTCAGTAAAGAGTATTTTTATAAGAAGATATTTGAGAAAGGATAGTAAGTGCAGATGGAAGAAAATCACAATACGTTGTAGAGAAGAGCAACTATGAGTGCCAGGAATTTGGAAAATATTTGGTGCATTTGAAGAATGGCAAAAACCCAGTATGGCTACAGAGGAGACAAAAACATTTGCCATCTGGGCATGAGATCTGTCAGCATTCCTTGGGACTATTGGGGCATTTTACCTTTTTCTAATTGAGATGTGAAATTATTGGAAGATCTCAATCCCAGACTTGATCCTACTGTCATGACAAGAGATCAGGAACACTCCCTACATATGCTACATGATGCTCAAATGAAAGGTGTGATTTGAGGAGATGAACACAGTCTTTCAGGGTATGAGTGAGAAGGAGAATTTATGGATAAAGAAAAAAGTGGGTTGATAGAATTAATGAGATCACATGGAAATATTCTCCTGAATGCTTTCCTTTTTTGAGTAAAATAGAAAACAGCATTACTACTATCTCAAATTTTAATTGAGAAGGACAAATGAGTACATGGATTAGGAGCATGCAGTCAACTTGGGAAACACGAAGGAGAGTTTGGCATTTGAAATCATGAATGTCAAACGGGGCTAGGTAGCAAACTTGTGAATCTCCCCTGCAAACTCAAATTCTGCTCTACAAGAACAGAGTAAGCAACGATCTCAATTTTACCAGAATGTTTTTTGCAGGTGAGGTAAATGATGGGAGAAAGGTACAAGGGAGCTGGAAATACATAAAAATTACTGAATTTAATAAGTCATTAAGTCTTTTAAACTAAGTGTACAAGAAATTAAGGGCATTATAGGCTGAAGGTGGGTGAAGTCGCTCAGTCGTGTCCGACTCTTTGTGACCCCGTGGACTGTAGCCTACTAGGCTTCTCCGTCCATGGGATTCTCCAGGCAAGAATACTGGAGTGGGTTACCATTTCCTTCTCCAAAAATTATAGGCTGAGTGATAGAGAAAATAAAACAGTATCTACATACTGTAAATTATTGTTCAGTCACTAAGTTATGTCCTACCCTTCCTGACTACATGGACTGCAGCATGCCAGGCTCCTCTGTCTCCCACTATCTCCCAGAGTTTGCTCAAACTGATGTCCATTGATGCTACTTAACCATCTCATCCTCCGTCACAGCCTTCTCCTCCTGCCCTCAATTTTTCATAGCAATACAGTCTTTTCTGATGAATCAGCTCTTTGTATCAAGAGGCCAAACTCTGGGAGCTTCAACTTCAGCATTAGTCCTTTCAGTGAATATTCAGAGTTGATTTCCTTTAGGACTGACTGGTTTGTTCTCCTTGTAGTCCAAGGGACTCTCAAGAGTCTTCTCCAGCACCACAATTCAAGAGCATCAGTTACTTAGTGCTCAGCCTTCTTTATGGTCCAATGTAAATTGTACATGACTTTTAGAAAAATCATAGCTTTAACGATATGAACCTTTGTTGGCAAAGTGATGTCTCTGCTTCTCAATATAATGTTGAGGTTTGTCATAGTTTTCATTCCAAGAAACAGGTGTCTTTTAATTTCATTGCTGCAGTCTCCCTTCATAGTGATTTTAGGGTCTGAGAAAATGCCCATGTTCAATCCTGTCATCTCTTGCTTGAATACATCCAATTTATGTTGATTCATGGACCTGGCATTCCAGATTCCTATACAATATTATCCTTTACAGCATCAGACTTTATTTTAACCACCAGATACACCCACAACTAAGCATCATTTCCACTTTGGCCTAAGAGCTTCATTTTTTTCTGGAGTGTAACTGCCCTCTGCTCTTACCTAGTAGCATATTGGACACCTTCTGACCTGGGGTTCTCATTCTAGGATGTCATACCTTTTTGCTTTTTCATACTGTTCCTGGGGTTCTAACAGCAAGAATACTGGAGTGGTTTGCCATTTCCTTCTCCAATGGATCATGTTTTGTCGGAACACTTCACTATGACCAATGAGTCTTGGGTGGCCCTGCATGGCATGGCTTATTGCTTCATTGAGTTATGAAAACCCCTTTGTCACAACAAGGCTGTGATTCGTGAAGGGATACTGTCAGTACAGGTGAATATAATCATTGTAGAATTTATGATTCTGGAAATATCAAACTGAAAGTTTTGATGAGTTGGCATAAGATCCTAATGTTAAATATTAAATTTTGAATGTATTTCAGTTACTATGAATGTAAAAGACTAAGACATGACTATAGAAATTTGTGAAAGATATAGAGTAGAGACAGAATCATAGGAGAGAGATGACAAGTTAGGGAATGTCCAGGGCAATTGTGAAATAATCTATGTGGGTAATGCAATCACCAAGAATTACCAAGAATAATGACAGGTTTAATATTCAAGAATGAGACATTGAATCAGAAGCAAAGGAATGCCTCAAGGAATGAGGCATAATGATCCAAATCAGTCAGTTAAGTTTAGTGCAGTTGCTCAGTTATGCCTGACTCTTTGTGATTCCATGGACTGCAGCACACCAGGCCTCCCTGTCCATTACCAACTCCAAGAGATTACTCAAACTCATGTCCATAGAGTCGGTGATGCCATTCAACCATCTCATCCTCTGTCATTCCCTTTTCCTGCTTTCAATCTTTCTCAGCATCAGGGTATTTTCCAATGAGTCAGTTCTTTGCATCAGGTGGCCAAAGTATTGAAGCTTCACCTTCAGCATCAGTCCTTTGAATGAATATTCAGAACTGATTTCCTTTAAGATTGACTGGTTTGATCTCCTTGCTGTCCAAGGAATGCTCAGGAGTCTTCTCTACCATCACAGTTCAAAAGCATCAGTTCTTCAGCACTCAGCTTTCTTGATGGTCCAACTCTCATATCCATACATGACTACTGGAAAAAACATAGCTTTGACTAGATGGACCTTTGTTGGCAAAGCAATGTCTCTGCTTTTTAAATTGCTGTCTAGGTTTGTCATAGCTTTTCTTCCAAGGAGCAAGCATCTTTTAATTTCATGACTGCAATCACCATCTGCAGTGATTTTGGAGCCCAAGAAAATAAAGTCCGTAACTGTTTTCTTTGTTTTTCCATCTATTTGCCATGAAGTGATGAAACCAGAGGTTATGATCTACTTTTTTTGAATGTTGAGTTTTAAGCCAGTTTTTTCACTTTCATCAAGACGTTCTTTAGTTCTTCTTCATTTTCTGCCATGACAGTGGTATCGTCTGCATAATCTGAGGTTATTGAAATTTCTCCTGGCAATTTGGATTCCTGCTTGTGCTTCATCCAGCCAGCATTTTGTGTGATGTACTCTGTGTATAAGTTAAATAAGCAGGGCAATATACGGCATTGATATGCTCCTTTTCCAATTTGGAACCAGTCCATTGTTCTATGTCTGTTTCTAACTGTCGCTTCTTGGCCTGCATACAGATTTCTCAGGAGGCAGGTAAGGTGGTCTGGTATTCCCATCTCTGTAAGAATTTCCCTCATTTTTTGTGATCCACACAGTCAAAGGTTTTGGCATAGTCAGTGAAGCAGAAATAGATATTTTTCTGGAATTCTCTTGCTTTTTCTATGACCCAATGGATGTTGACAATTTGATCTCTGCTTCTACTGCCTTTTCTAAATCCATCTTGAACACCTGGAAGTTCTCGATTCTCATACAGGTCAAAGTCTGTAGACAATAGCAATATGGAAATATTCATATTGCAAAGGAAATAACCTATGCAAGGTTCATATAATTCCATTATTTTTTAAATTATAAAATGTTACTGCTTTTGAACATGAAGAATTAAGTGCCTTCCAAAAATCTGTTCTGGCTTCAAAAGTGAGAACAAAGAAAATATTTTTATCTAGGGGTGGGTTTTGTACCACATTCATAAGGGAAGGGTAAGAGTTGAACACTTCATGGGAAATAGATGAGGAAACAGTGGAAACAGTGTCACACTTTATTTTGGGGGGCTCCAAAATCACTGCAGATGCTGATTGCAGCCATGAAATTAAAAGATGCATATCCATTGAAAGAAAAGTTATGACCAACCTAGATAGCATATTGAAAAGCAGAGACACTACTTTGCCAACAAAGGTCCATCTAGTCAAGGCTATGGTTTTTCCAGTAGTCATGTATAGATGTGAGAGTTGGACTGTGAAGAAAGCTGAGTGCCAAAGAATTGATGCTTTTGAACTGTGGTGTTGGAGAAGACTTTTGAGAGTCCCTTGGACTGCAAGGAGATCCAACCAGTCCATTCTAAAGATCAGTCCTGGGTGTTCTTTGGAAGGAATGATGCTAAAGCTGAAACTCCAGTACTTTGGCCTCCTCATGTGAAGACTTGACTCATTGGAAAAGATTCTGATGCTGGGAGGGATTGTGGGGAGGAAGAGAAGGGGATGACAGAGGATGAGATGGCTGGATGGCATCACTGACTCAATGGACGTGAGTTTGAGTGAACTCCAGGAGTTGGTGATGGACAAGGAGGGTTGGCGTGCTGCACTTCACGGGGTCACAAAGACTCAGACACGACTGAGCAACTGAACTGAACTGAAGAGTTGAACATGTTAATGCTCTTTAGAATTTAATGGAAGCAATTGTTTATGGGACAATTTCTAAACTTATGGCTTGGTTTTCCTTGAAGAAATTTATCACTATTGTTTCTCTAAGGATTAAGAGTTTCAGTAGAGATAGGTATTTAGCTGGAAAGTTATTAGAGAGAGAAAGGAAAAAGGAAATGGTGGACAAATAGAGACTGAGGGGAAAAGGAATAATTATAAAGATAACTAAAAGAAAGAGGAACTAAAGAAGTAGGAAGGAAGAGAAGAGAAAGAAACATGGTGAAGGTAGATGAGTAAGCCCTGGAGAGTATGAAGGAAATAGAAAAGTTGTTTCCCATAGGTTATTAAGCAAAAATTGAAATATAAGACAGAGGGAAGAAAAAGAGGGTTAATTATTATTCAATACTTTAGACAAATAATTTTATGAGGTGGAATTATCTGAACTGTAAGCAGCAAGAAACAAAAGAAAAGTGGTGCTCAGCATGTGTATGATGCCAGGACAGGCACACCGTGTGAAAGGATCATTCAGTTGACAGCTTCCCACTCCCGGCATCAGATTGCACAGCCAGCCTAGGACAGTTTAATTGACACTGTTTATGCCAGGATGTGGCAGAGTGACACTGCACTAGGCTGAGAGAGGAAGACCATTGAGATTTGACTGTGATGGATTGCCACAAATCAGGCTTTTATAATTTTATGAAACGGTTCATGTGGCTTAAAGCTTAATGTTCTTTTTCATTAGCATCAGTAAGAGTTTAAAATGGAGCAAAATTAAAAGAACCTATATGACAAAAATTTCTCTAAAGCCATGTATTCTCTAACATCTTCAGAGTTTCTACTTTACCACAATCTGTCATTGAAAACACAGCATGATTCTTTTTAAAATTCAGTATGATATATGACAAAAATTTTACAAAGCAGTATCATACTTGCTTATGACTTTGTGTTTTAAATGTATTTTAATATTTTTTTTTTATGTCTTTCACATGTGTATGGTTTACATGCATGAATCACATAAGCAGAGGGGAAATGCGTTGAAAACTCGTGCTAAATATGCAAGAAATAATGGTTGCAATTTTTGGGTAAATGATCCCTAACATGATTAAGCCTAAAATACTTTAGAAAAAGAACAATTGAACCACAGAAGAATCACTTAAGAAACTTACCAACCAGGGTATTTGTATGCAAGCTCCAAAAAAACAGCTTCAACTTACCTAAACAAAAAAAAGGATTGGGGAAGTTAACAGAACACAGAGCCAAAAGACAGAAGAGTATATGCTTTGGGTGGCCTGCATTACATCCCCTGGGCTAGTCTGTGAATGTGTCACAGCTGTGCATGACAGTGTCCCACCTGAAGCTAGTACTCCACAAGTGTCTTTATTTTTTCTGCCTCAGGACTTTCTCTGAAGCCTCTGGAGCCTGTTCTGCCGGCAGGTGTAGCCTAGGTGGGCAGGGAAATAAATGGCCTTCTGGGCAGCCCTCATACAATAGGGAATCATTGCAGAGGGTGACCATCCAAGCCTTTAGACATACCTGTGTCTAAGGTATCCTCCCTAGCTCCCACTCCTATGCCTAATTCAGAGACATAGATTAATCTTACTTTTTCATCCCTGCTATATGCATTCATTCAAATTCTCATTTCAAGCTCTGCTTTTGGAGGAGCCCTAAATTAAGATAATAGGAAATAGGGAAGTGCTGATAATGTCTCTAGAAGTAAGGTGTGTTCTTCAGAATATTATCACAGATTCAACTATTGTCATCCTTGAGTCACCATTCTAATTGTCCAAGAAGTGTTATTTTGCTTTAGCTTGATGCATGGGTCTACTGACTGACTGTCAGAGGGCTGTATTGCTTTCTCATTGCCACTGTAACAAATTACCATAATCTAGTAGCTTAAAACAAGCCATGTTTATTACCTTATACTTTGGAGGTCAGAAGTTGGAAATGAGGTTTACAGAGTTAAAACCAAGGTGAGAACAAGGCTGCATTCCTTCTGTAGATTCCAGAAGAGAATTATTTCTTAGCCTTTTCTAGTTTCTAGAGTCCAACTGTGTTCAAGAACCCTACTATCACTTTCAAAGCATGTCTCTGTAACTTCTGCTTCCATCATGATATCACCTTTTCTGATTCTGAATCAAGTTCATATATGGTTACATTGGCTGATTCAAATAAATGATGACTTCCCCACCACCAGATTCTTAATCATATCTATCAGGTACCATTGCTAAGCAAAGTGACGTATGTTTGGGTCCTGGTGTTGTAGACAAGGACATCTTTGAGGGGTATATTATTTTGTGTAAAGAGAGTTCAGCACCCCGACAGTGACAACAGATATGAGGAAGATATCTCTCCCAGAATAAATGTGTTATTGTTCAGTCACTCAGTTATGTTCAACTCTTTGTGACCCCATAGACTGCAGTACACCAAGCTTCCTTAGTCCTTTACTATCTCCTGGAGTTTGCTGAAACTCATGTCTACTGAATCAATGATGCTATCCAACCATAGGGTGCTGACAAGGGTAGCAGAAATCACAAGCAATAAATACCACTTCAAGAAAAATTACCATTTATATGTGATTAATTTTCCCCAACCATTATTTTGAAACCACTAATTAATAGTCTACCATGTCTCAGATATTCAGCAGGGCCCTAGATTACTCCCTCCCTCTAAATATATTGCAGCATGTGTTAAAAAAATAGAAAAAGATCAAGTTTCAAAAATGCATCATCTTTGTCTAATGGTACACTGGAGTTTGTACTGGATAACTTAAGTAGAAATCCCAGCATACAAATATAGCTTTCTTCTCAAATTTAACAAATCCTAAGCACACCAGATCCCTGCAAACAACACTCACATGGTAGTATATACACACACATTCTTCTATATGTGAGTATCTGAAAGCACTCAGCTTTGGACTGAGAATTATTGAAAAGTATTCTCTAGAAGAAATATCTGTCATGACTGTTGAACTGCCTACTTTTGTAGCATCTTACATTGTTTCTTCTGCAACTTCATAAACCCTTTCAATAGAATATATCTACTGTATTTGTTGTGGACTGAATATCTGTGTCTCTCCTCCAAATTCAATGTTGAAACTCTAATCCCAATATGAAGGTCTTAGGAGGTGGGCCTTTGGGGAGGTAATTAGATTTTGGTGGAGCCTTCATGAATGTGATTAGGGCTCTTATAAACAGGATTCCAAATGGTTTCCTTGCTCTCTTTTCACCAAGTGAGGATAACAAGCAAACAACCCAAAGGAGGGTCCACTTCAAAACCCCAAGCTGGTACCCAGCCCCAGAGTTGGGAGAAATAAATGTCTGTTATTTATTATTTATAACCCACCTAGTCTATGATACTTTGTTGTAGCATTTTGAACTAGCAAAGACAGTAGTCAGCCAAACCACCAAGAAAATTCTATTCTATTTAACCTACTATAACAGTATGCTGTCTCCCACCCCCAGCACCAGCCTGCCACATACACCTTTAGCTGAAAGGCCATTTTCAGTCCCTACCTCCTTTCACATTGGCTTAGTAAGGATATCTTAATTTTTCAATATATAATTCATAAATGTGGCCTCCTATTTGGCTTATTACCTGTCTCCACAAAGAAAATAAGTATTCTATCTTCACATAACCTACATGATACAATTAATCACATGCATATGTTTATTGTATATTACAACCCTTATTAAACATATACAACTTTTATTGATGAGTTCTCTGAGATCCAGATTTAAAACACTGGCAAAATATACAGCTGTAATAATGATTTTAATAGATTTTACTGATATGAATTTAATTCAAGTGAAAGATAAAATGTAGTCAGATTATAGAACATTTAGGAATTAGCTTTTTTTAAGTGGCAAAGAGTGATTGGAGAGAGTTATAATTCCAAATACTAGCCTGCAAGTGGTATAAATTGAGGAAAAAATAAAAATTTGAATTTGAAGTAAGAATCTAATATAAGTTAGGTGAAGAGAAGTAAGGGAATTAGCACTATGGCTCTGAGAATGAGATATTGGTAACTTTGAAATCATCTTTCCAATTAAACTTTTATGAACTGTAATTATTCTGAAAATATTTGCTTAGGTCAACTTGTTCAAGAAAAGTTGTATTCCACCATATGGGGGAAGAGAAAAATGTTCTCCAGATGTTACTCTACACAGCAGCAACCAAAGAATCTATCTGCTGTTACTATGTTTAATTTTTCTTCCTAGGACTCCAATTACATCTCAAGTTGTTTAATTTAGTCTAATCTTATGAATTTACTTTAAAGTTTAGTTTGAGAGTTCTCTAGGTGGTCTCATGCAGCCTTTTGTAGCTAATGAGTGATAACAAATCATTTGTTTTTATAGAAGACAGGAGTGCTTTTCAATATATCATTAGTCTGGTGAAGGCATCAGATTTTGATTATTGGATTCTACTTGATCCTTGTTTTTGTTACCATGGAGATAGGAAAAATATTTTGATTGGCTAGAGAAGTACTTAGGAGTAGAACATAGTCTCTTTCCAATTTTGGTCTTCAGCCTAAAAATAATAGCAATAGTTCTTAGCTATTCTGTCATATCTCATTTTTAATACTCTTCACTAAAATAAATGAATTCCTTTTTACACCATCTCTGGTGCATTTCCTGTATTTCAAAAATCACATTTGTTTTATTTTTCTCTTCTGTATATGTGTATAATTTAATGAACTGTTGACTAAAGTAGTGGTAGAGAAGAAAATGTAGGCCTTAAGTTTAAACCTAGAACAATACTCTTTCTAAAACTAAGATGGATTGTATTTTGAAATTTATATAAATTACTACTGTCATGACTGAGTTTTTTTAATGGATATGTGTTTTCCACAATTTTGGCAATACATTTGTTTGTTAGATTAACTCCTGCTCATTTCTCTCACATGAAATATGAATTAGTAAATATAGAAGATATCATGCAATGTGTAAAATCACCATTCACAAAACCCACAAAAAATTGGTTGATGACAGAATCATGATTGATATTAAACATTGAACTGAAGATTACTGAATAGATTATTTACATACCTTCAAGTTATCATCTCACAGATTATTCATTCATTGCAAAGGGAAATTGTATATTTTTACAATATAACAATCAGACAGATACCACTTTAATTAAGTGATGAAACTTAACATCACCAACAATGAAACAAATTAACATTGCATGCCTCAGGGTGTGATACCCTGAGAATAACACAACATCACCTATAAGATATTCTTGTAAAAACAAAATTTAGAACCTGAGTCTAATCAAAAGGAAATAATCAAGCAAACCTAACTGAAGGGTGTTCTGTAAAACAAATGATGTGGAACTTCAAAAAAATATAGCAATGCTATGAAAGAAATTAAATAAACAAATAAATCAAGCTGGTAAACTATTCTAGTTTAAGGATATTTAAAAGATGTGGCATTTATTGGGTTCTGAGTCCAACAAAGAAACATGGTGAAAAAAACATTATGTGGCTATCTAGGGTCTTAGAATTTTGACTTAAGAGGATAACTACATTGGTTCAATTTTCTATTTTTTAAGCACAGCCAATCTGGTCAGAAATGAGTGTGGAAATTATGACAAATGCAAAAAGACCTTCTCTTGGCCTTACATGTATTTCTAGTTGCTAACTTACCTTTCACTTCTTTTCAAATTCTACATAACTTATACAGATAATTATAACCTAATATCTTCCTTTCATTTTCCAACACACTGAAGTTAAGTTTCCAGTGCTACCACTTCATGAAACTTCTCCTGCCATTCATCATAAATAACATGGAATTATTTCAGTGGTTCTCATTTCCCTCTTCAACATTTAACACTTCCCTGAAATTTCTTTTGTTCTTAATGTTTGGGGTGCTATCATCTCCTTTTCTTTCTACCTCTCAGTTGTTTTTGCTATTTTTCTGCTAGATTCTCCTTGTCCATTTCATAAAAGTAGATATTTCCAGTGCTATTTATCTTCATTCCATATTTCTTCCCACTTTATGTGTTCTCTGTGGCATGTTTTTATTGAGATGTAACATTTCTACTCTCATTTTTTGCAGAAATGGCTTTTTTTCTTTTGTAGAAAAGGCCTGCATCACTAACTTAAACCTGCTTCCAGATCTCTACATTTAAATTTTTGCCAGCACTTTCTACTTAGATATTCCAAGAGTCCCTCTAGCTTAAAAGGGACAACATTGAACTCATTATTCTATTTACATATCTACATAATTTTTTTTCTTATTTATACAAGTATCTTCCTTATTCTCTACTAAAAATCTTTGGATTTATCATAGTTATATTGTATTTCTTCATCAATATTCATTAGGCAATAAACCCTACCAGATTCTTCCAACTCACTTTTCATTCACTTTGAGTTAATCTCTAAATCTTGCAATTACAGCTTTAGAATTATACAAAAAATCTGCTTTCTCTTGCCCGTCACTATTGACATTGGTTAAGTCAAATAATCCTCTACTCTCTTTGGATACGGGTAATACTTTTCTTGTATCTAGACCAACCTGCTTCTTTAGAGTCCTCAGTCTACATAAGGGTGATCTCTCTTCATTACGTATCTTATTTGTCACCACCATCACTGATATTCCTCATTTACTCCCATAATCTTCAGAACACATTTTAAGCTTCTGCATGTAATGTACAGCAGGATTCTTCACCTTCCTTGTGAATACTAACCCAGACTCATCTCCACTGCTCTATAATTCTGTACACTTGAATAGTAATTGTATTTTTTTGAACAAGGTATGCTTTCTTGTTTCCCAAGCTTTCACATTTATACTTATTTTTGCCTGGAAGTTCTTTCCTAGAGTGTTTAACAGGTAAACTCTCCCTCAAATTTAGTTTCAGATGCTACTTCCTCTGAGAAACCTATCCTGAGTACCTTGGGCATATCCAACATTAACTCAAACACCATTTTCACATGTTCTGTCTACTTTAAAGCAGCTTATCAGTGATTTAATCAGTCATAACAATAGTAGTTACTAACTAGTATGAACTGATTGGTGTCTCCTGGAGACACACAATGAATTTAAGGTGATGAAGAGCATGTATACTATTATATGTTGATAGTGTGATACACATTTATATGAGCACAAAATAATTCATTAGATATTAATCTGTTTTATTCATCTTGTTGATCAGATACTGTCAGCCTTGCTTTAGATACAGAATCAAAAGAACAAAATAAAGTTTTGCAAAGTCATGAGCTACCTTTAGTCATTTAGACTCAGAACACATATCAGTATAGCTAAGGGAATAAAGCATTATACTTTAATTTAATATGCCTATAAATCTCCATAATTTCCCATATCTTCTGTATAAGCAATTTATAAAGATAGGTTCTACTTGTAATTTTGACAATATACTTAATTTTTTAATTGCATGAATGGTGTTATTACAATAAAGTTTATTTTTATGGTGATAGTAATTAATATCCAGTTCAGAAAATTTGCTAAATTATTTTTACATAAGAACATTGACTGAAAGGTAA
This sequence comes from Cephalophus harveyi, assembly GCA_006410635.1. NCBI lineage: Eukaryota > Metazoa > Chordata > Mammalia > Artiodactyla > Bovidae > Cephalophus > Cephalophus harveyi. Next base: position 19,540 of record SJYT01067477.1, read on the forward strand.
CTCTAAAATTTTGGTAGAATTTCCCAATTTTTTTTTTTTTCAAGATCTGTATTGCAATGGTGAAGCAAATGGGCTTTGTAGTCAAAAATTGGATTTTAATCTTAGAGCCAGCTGCACAACATTGCGCAAGATGTATAGCAACTCCACGACTTGGGTTACTCATCTATAAAATGGTGATAAGGATATTTATACCATAGGTATATTTTTGAAAATTAAACAAAACTATGCATGCAAGGTATTCAGACAGAGTCTGGAACTGTGTACACGATTAACAGATATTGGCAATTTTGGCACATTTTTTTCATTTTGTGCTGATCGTGTAATTCATTATTTTATACTGTAATTTACTCATTTTATATAATAAGTTTTTTTCATTTGCCATGAGAATTTTCTGGAGGTGGTAATGCATTTAAACATATATATATATATATGTATATATATGTATATATCTTATCAGAAATAGCATAAAGCTTCCCTTCTTCCTGAAGTACTCTCCATTTATAGCATTAAAATTTAAATTTCACAAATAAATATTTTACCTGTATAAAGAAACATAAAATCTATTTTTACAAGTTGAGACTCTGGGATAAAGACAGAAACACTGCAGGCATTTCAGAACACCCAAATTGTGTACTGAAAGAAAACTTTCATTGTAGCTTAAAAATTTACATTTTTACATAGACATTTGGTGAAAAATATAGTAATCAGAATCAGTGACGCTGCTGCTGCTGCTAAGTCGCTTCAGTCGTGTCCGACTCTGTGCAACCCCATACTCGGCAGCCCACCAGGCTCCTCTGTCCCTGGGATTCTCCAGCAAGAACACTGGAGTGAGTTTCCATTTCCTTCTCCAATGCATGAAAGTGAAAAGTGACAGTGAAATCGCTCAGTCGTGTCCGACTCTTAGGGACCCCATGGACTGTAGCCATGGATCCTCCATGCATAGGATTTTCCAGGTAAGAGTACTGGAGTGGGGTGCCATTGCCTTCTCTGCAGACTCAGTGATAGTGAATTATTTATTTCGTCTTTTTCACCACTGCAAAAATCACCTTAGCATTCCATATTACCAAAAAGTGAAATGCACTGATCTGTAATAGGCTTTTTGGATGACACAAACTATGCTTTTATAGTTTTATGGTTAAACTGCAGTTGTATAGGGCTTCCCCCACGGCTCTGGCGTAAATAAGCTGCCTGTGATGCAGAAGTCACAGGAGACATGGGTTCGGATCTCTGGGTTGAGAAGTTCCCCTGGAGGAGGAAATGGCAACCCTCTCCAGTATTCTTGCCTGGAGAATCCCATGAAATGAGCAGCCTGTCAGGCTACAGTTCATAGGGTCGCAAAGAGTCAAAGCAGCTAAAACCACTGAGCAGACATGCACACAGTTGTATAATATAATTAACCACAACCTTATCTGACATTACAAAAATTCAATGAAGTAAAAGTCTATTTTTAAAATGGACCAATTATAATTTATACAGATAATTGCATGTACTCATTTTACTGTAAGTGGCTGTCTGACTCCTGATCAAGATCTTTCTGTGTTTGCCTTAGGGACGTTTGAGGATAAATCTAGTTCTAATCTTTTTATTTAACTCCAGAGATCAATGTAGAGTATATATTTGGTAAGATGTTCTACAGCCATGATCCTACAGGTTCTGTTGTTTGATAAATGCTGATTTGAAGAGAAATTTCAGTGCATGAATTATGAATCTCTTTCATATGTCACCTGAAATTTCTTGTTCTCTGTTTTTCTGGTTTTTAACTCAGCCCAAATACACACACCTCCTCTCTGTCTTTCACACAAACACACACATACTGCTTCCAAATGTGCATATACATATTGTGTATTCCAAATAGGGTGTAGCATGTTCAGTGATATGAAGATGAATTTAAAATCTCTGCCATCAAAAATGTTTAGAATCTGGCGTTAATGTATGTTAACAAAAGGAGCAGCAACAATAAAAACTATGTATATTTTCTAAACATTTCAGCTGTGTCTGACTCTTTGCAGCCCCATGGACTGTAGCCCACCAGTTCCTCCATTTATGGGATTCTCCAGGCAAGAATATGGGAGTGGGTTGCCATTCCCTCCTCCAGGGGTGCTTCCCAACCCAGGGATTGAACCTGGGTCTCCTGTGTTGCAGGCAGATTCTTTACCATCTGAGGCATCAGGAAAGCCCCATAGATTTCATTAGATCTTTATGTATATAGCTAATTTCACAAATTAATCTCCTTTTGGAGTTGGTATTATTATTCTTATTTTACTAAGTGAAGAATAAAAATAAGGAAACAACAAAATATCTTTCCATAGTTGTACACCTTAGAAATCGGTTACATCTGACACCAAATGTTATCAGGTTAGCTCTCTTTTGGAAAACTGAGAGGAGGCCAATAACAGAGGTACCATTCAGTTACCAGGGAACTCTGAGATGGGAGCCATGGTGAAGGAATTTAGGAAGTCTTCATTTTTGTTATAGCATTTGTGGTGATACTTAACAAAGCACTGTAACTAGCTAGGACTAAAAAACCAGAAAAGATATTCCAGGAAAATTCCTGCTTACTCCTCAAGTTTTGAGAATTGTTATACCAGACCACTTTTCCTGTCTCCTGAGAAATCTGTTTGCAGGTTCAGTTAGAACTGAACATAGAACAACAGACTGGTTCCAAAGGAAAGGAGTACATCACGGCTGTAGATTGTCACCAGGTTTATTTAATTTATATGTGAAATTCTGGGCTAGATGAAGCACAAGCTGGAATCAAGATTGCAGGGAGTAATGTCAACCACCTCAGATATGCAGATGACACAACCCTTATGGCAGAAAGCTAAGAGGAACTGAAGAGCCTCTTGATGAAAGTGAAAGAGAGTGAAAAATCTGACTTAAAGCTCAACATTCAAAAAATGAAGACCATGGCATCAGGTCCCATCACTTCATGGCAAACAGATAGGGAAACAATGGAAATGGCAAGAGACTTTATTTTGAGGGGGCTCCAAAATCACAGCAGATAGTGGCTGCAGTCATGAAATTAAAAGAGCTTACTCTTTGGAAAAAAAAGCTATGACCAACATAGGTGATAGGTGATAGGTGAAGTCGCTCAGTCGTGTCCGACTCTTTGCGACCCCGTGGACTGTAACTTACTAGGCTTCTCAGTCCGTGGGATTCTCCAGGCAAGAATACTGGAGTGGATTGCCATTTCCTTCTCCAGGGGATCTTCCCGACCCAGGGATCGAACCCGGGTCTCCCACATTGGAGGCAGATGCTTTAACCTCTGAGCCACCAGGGAAGCCCCTATGACCAACATAGACAGCATATTAAAAAGCAGAAACATTACTTTTCTGACAAAGTTGTGTCTAGTCAAAGCAATGGTTTCTCCAGTAGTCATGTATGGATGTGAAACAGATACAGATGTATAGAAGAGTCTTTTGGACTCTGTGGGAGAGGGAGAGGGTGGGATGATTTGGGAGAATGGCACTGAAACATGAATAATGTCATATATGAAATGAATTGACAGTTCAGATTCAATGCATGATACTGGATGCTTGAGGCTGGTACACTGGGATGACCCAGAGGGATAGTATGGGGAGAGAGGAGGGAAAGGGGTTCAGGATGGGGAACACATGTATACATGTGGTGGATTCATGTTGATGTATGGCAAAAGCAATACAATATTGTAAAATAATTAACCTCCAATTAAAATAAATAAATTTATATTTAAAAAATTTAAAAAAGAGAAAGCTGAGTGCCAACGAATTGATGCTTTTGAAATGTGGTATTGAAGAAGACTCTTGAGAGTCCCTTGGACTGCAAGGAGATCAAACCAATCAATTTTAAAGGAAGTCAGTCTTGAATATTCATTGGAAGGACTGATGCTGAAGCTCCAATACTTGGGCCACTGAAGCTCCAATACTTTGATGTGAAGAAATGACTCATTAGAAGACCCTGTTTTGGGGAAAAGTTGAAGGCAGGAGGAGAAGGGGACAACAGAGGATGAGATAGTTGGATGGTATCACCGAGTCAATGGACATGAATTTGATTAAGCTCCAGGAGTTAGTGATGGACAGGGAAGCCTAGCATGCTGCAATTCTCGGAGTCACAAATAGTCAGACACGACTGAGCAACTGAACTGAACTAAACTGATATATGTTACTCTGCTGCTGCTGCTAAGTTGCTTCAGTCGTGTCTGACTCTGTGCGACCCCATAGAAGGCAGCCCACCAGGCTCCCCCGTCCTGAGATTCTCCAGGCAAGAATACTGGAGTGGGTTGCCATTTCCTTCTCTAATGCATGAAAGTGAAAGTGAAGTCACTCAGTCGTGTCCGACTCTTAGCGACGCCATGGACTGTAGCCCACCAGGCTCCTCCATCCATGGGATTTTCCAGGCAAGAGTACTGGAGTGGGTTGCCATTGCCTTCTCTGATATGTTACTCTAGTTTCCTAAGAAAAGATTTAATAAACAACACAAAGAATCTTCTGGTAATCTAAATCCAAGTTTGTGTGAAAATGAAAGTGAACGTCACTCAGTCGTGTCCTACTCTATGTGACCCCATGGACTGTACAGTCTATGGAATTCTCCAGGCCAGAATACTGGAGTGGATAGCCTTTCCTTTCTCCAGGGGATCTTCCCAACCCAGGGATCGAACGCGGGTCTCCCACACTGCAGGCAGATTCTTTACCAGCTGAGCTATCCTCATATGGAATTTCAAGCATTTTAGCTAATGTGATACATGAAAACACAGATTGTATCTAACAAGGTCAAGTGTAAGTCCAATACAATTGGAGAAATCAAGCAAAATCATATCCATATTTACCTACCCTCTGATTTCACTGGCCTTGATAATTATGTATCTATTTAACTTGCATTTTCTTATTTATGCATGACTTGCCTGAAATGAATGGAAATCTTATTGGAAAGGAGGGATTCAAATTTCTATATTTGATTCTCTCAACAGAGTAATGAAGCTATGTATAAAATATGTTGTACCTGATATTTAGAGAGGAAATTTGTTTAACATAAACATTTTCCTGGACCAGTTTGGTATGTTAAATTAGTGATCACACATGTTTTATTGCCAAGTTGGTGTAATAAATCTCTCAGATGCCAATACCATCTGGCCATTCATGCCCACTTGTGAATTTCATATGGCATTTTGTACTTGCCATAGTTCCACACTCACACTGCTCAGCATCTGCCCTAACTTAAATGCTTCCTTTACAAATCACAATTAATGGGAACATCCTGAGTTGTGAGTAGAGAATTTGTGAAAAAAAAATTGTCACACATCCCAAAATATAGCCTGAGATGTCATTGAACAGATGTTGAATTAAAATAAGTGTGATAATATAAAGACACCAAAATACTGTATCTTGCTGATTTGACTAGGTTGCATTTATTTCTATTCTTTCTATGGTAATTCTTTAAAAACTTTTGCTTAATAAATTTTAGGAAATCACTGGTATAAAAAATGTAAGTAGCCATACAAAAGTGTAATTAAAATACAAGCCCATTTACTTTCTAAATTACATAAGAAAAATAATTCAGAACTGTGACTTATACAGTTCTTGTTGCTTGCTTTGGAAGCCTGTAGAGATATTTTTGTAGGCTCTCTAAAAAAGAGAAATATTGTTGCAAGATTCTAAAGCTGGGTATTTCCATTTTTAACTCATTAGTCAGGTAGTCATTTGGCATTCAGAATTAATCAGTATACTCTGTGTACAAATCATCTTCAAGCAAATTTCCAAAAGTTGTAAACTATACACTGTACATTTTCAGGAGCTTGGGAAATGCCAGCATACATACTGGAAAGTTAAGACTCATTTAGTACAAATTATATGGTATCTATGTTATTTCTGACATAAGACTCTAAGTAGAACTACAAAGTAAGATTAATGCTCGGTGTACATGATAGCAAATTAAGCTGTCAGTCACATGTTTTATTTTGTTTTGTTTTAAAGGCCAATGGAAACCTGCAGATAAAAACAGTTAAACACTTGTAATTTCAGAAAGTATAGTTAAGATATGCAGTTCAGTTCAGCTCAATCGCTCAGTCATGTCTAACCCTTTGTGACCCCATGAACCACAGCACGCCAGGCCTTCTTGTCCATCACCAACTCCCAGAGTTTACCCAAACTCATGTCCATTGAGTTGGTGATGCCATCCAACCATCTCATCCTCTGTTATCCCCTTCTCCTCCGGCCCTCAATCTTTCCCAGCATCAGGGTCTTTTCAAAAGAGTCAGCTCTCCGCATCAGGTGCCCAATGTATTGGAGTTTCAGCTTTAGCATCATTCCTTCCAAAGAACACCCAGGACTGATCTCCTTTAGGATGGACTGGTTGGATCTCCTTGCAGTCCAAGGGACTCTCAAGAGTCTTACCCAACACCACAGTTCAAAAGCAACAATTCTTTGGCTCTCAGCTTTCTTTATAGTCCAACTCTCACATCCATACATGACTACTGGAAAAACCATAGCCTTGATTGAACGGACCTGTTGTTGGCAAAGTATGTCTCTGCTTTTCAATATGCTATCTATTGGTCATAACTTTCCTTCCAAGATAAAAGTGTCTTTTAATTTCATGGCTGCAATCACCATCTGCAGTGATTTTGGAGCCCAGAAAAATAAAGTCAGCCACTGTTTCCCCAGTTTCCCCATCTATTTGCCAGGAAGTGATGGGACCAGATGCCATGATCTTCGTTTTCTGAATGCTGAGCTTTAAGCCAACTTTTTCACTCTCCTTTTTCACTTTCATAAGAAGCTCTTTAGTTCCTCTTCACTTTCTGTCATAAAAGTAGTGTCATCTGCATTTCTGAGGTTACTGATATTTCTCCTGGCAATCTTAATTCCAGTTTATATTTCCTCCAGCCCAGCATTTCTCATGATGTACTCTGCATATAAGTTAAATAAGCAGGGTGACAATATATAGCCTTGACGTATTCCTTTTCCTATTTGGAACCACTCTGTTTTTCCATGTCCAGTTCTAACTGTTGCTTCCTGATTTGCATACAGATTTCTCAAGAGGCAGGTCAGGTGGTCTGGTATTCCCATCTCTTCAGAATTTTCCACAGTTTATTGTGATCCACACAATAATACTTTTAAGATATTAGCTGTACTTATTGTCTTCTTAATTATTGTGTAAAAAGATAGGACCACTGTAAAAAGATAGGTGGTGTGTGTCAGGTTTCTCCATAGAGACGTGTCGTATGCTTCTAGATGTGCTGCACCTATAAAGGCATAATTGTGCTATTCTAGCAGGAAATGTGGTTAATCAAAAGGAAACATCATGTAAAACCAAACGGAAGAGCATTCAACAAAGTAACTGGTCAATGCATTCCAAGTGTGTCAAGGTCATATAAAAAGTATTAAAGGACACTAAAGTGTCCAATCCCAAAGAAAGGCAATGCCAAAGAATGCTCACACTACTGCACAATTGCACTCATTTCACACACTAGTAAAATAATGCTCAAAATTCTCCAAGCCAGGCTTCAGCAATACGTGAACTGTGAACTTGCAGATGTTCAAGCTGGTTTTAGAATAGGCAGAGGAACCAGTGACCAAACTGCCAAAATCTGCTGGATGTTGGAAAAAGCAAGACAGTTCCAGAACAAGATCAATTTCTGCTTGATTGACTATGCCAAAGCCTTTCACTGTGTGGATCACAATAAACTGTGGAAAATTCTGAAAGAGAAGGGAATACCAGACCACCTGACCTGCCTCTTGAGAAATCTGTATGCAGGTCAGGAAACAACAGTTAGAACTGGACATGGAACAACAGACTGGTTCCAAATAGGAAAAGGAGTACGTCAAGGCTGTATATTGTCACCCTGCTTATTTAACTTATATGCAGAGTACATCATGAGAAACGCTGGACTGGAAGAAACACAAGCTGGAATCAAGATTGCCAGGAGAAATATCAATAACCTCAGATATGCAGATGACACCACCCTTATGGCAGAAAGTGAAGAGGAACTAAAAAGCCTCTTGATGAAAGTGAAAAAGGAGAGTGAAAAAGTTGGCTTAAAGCTCAACATTCAGAAAACTAACATCATGGCATCTGGTCCCATCACTTCTTGAGAAATAGATGGGGAAACAGTGGAAACAGACTTTATTTTTTGGGGCTCCAAAATCACTGCAGATGGTGCTGGCAACAATGAAATAAAAAGATGCTTATTCCTTGGACGGAAAGTTATGACCAACCTGAAAGTGAAAGTGAAGTCACTCAGTCGTGTCCAACTCTGCGACCCCATGGACTGTAGCCTACCAGGCTCCTCTCTCCATGAGATTCTCCAGGCAAGAATACTGGAGTGGGTTGCCATTTCCTTTTACAGGGTATCTTCCCAACCCAAGGATTGAACCTGAGTCTCCAGCATTGCAGGCAGACGCTTTAACCTCTGAGCCACAACCTAGATATCATATTAAAAAGCAGAGATGTTACTTTGCCAACAAAGTTCCATCTAGTCAAGGTAATGGTTTTTCCAGTGGTCATGTATGGATGTGAGAGTTGGATTGTGAAGAAAGCTGAGCACCAAAGTATTGATGCTTTTGAACTGTGGTGTTGGAGAAGACTCTTGAGAGTCCCTTGGACTAAAAGCCTCTTGATGAAAGTGAAAGAGGAGAGTGAAAAAGTTGGCCTAAAGCTCAACATTCAGAAAATGAAGATCATGGCATCTGGTCCCATCACTTCATGGGAAATAGATGGGGAAACAGTGGAAACAGTGTTAGACTTTATTTTGGGAGGCTCCAAAATCCCTGCAGATGGTGATTGCAGCCATGAAATTGAAAGACGCTTACTCCTTGGCAGGAAAGTTATGACCAACCTAGATAGCATATTAAAAAGCAGAGATATTACTTTGCCACCAAAGTCTGTCCAGTCAAGGTAATGGTTTTTCCAGTGGTCATGTATGGATGTGAGAGTTGGACTGTGAAGAAAGCTGAGCACCAAAGAATTGATGCTTTTGAACTGTGGTGTTGGAGAAGACTCTTGAGAGTCCCTTGGACTGCAAGGAGATCCAACCAGTCCATCCTAAAGGAGACCAGTCCTGGGTGTTCATTGGAAGGAATGATGCTGAAGCTGAAACTCCAATACTTTGGCCACCTGATGCGAAGAATTGACTCATTGGAAAAGACTCTGATGCTGGGAGGGATTGGGGGCAGGAGGAGAAGGGGATGACAGAAGATGAGATGGCTGGATGGCATCACTGACTCGATGGACGTGAGTCTGAGTGAACTCCGGGAGTTGGTGATGGACAGGGAGGCCTGGCTTTTTGTGATTCATGGGGTCACAAAGAGTTTGATATGAGTGGGTGACTGAACTGAACTGAACTTAACTGATATTTTTAATCCTAATTGTAAATCATGTTTTTAAAATTTTGTATTTTAGCGGTTTATTGGTGGTTTATAAAAATGTAGTTAGCTTTTGTATGTTGATCTTATATCCAGTCATCTTGCTAAACTTGCTTCTTAAAAAAATAATGTTATTTGTAGATTCTTTGGGCATTTATATGTATACAGTCATAGTTGACATTGTTATATCTCCTCTTTTCCATTCTTTTTGACTTTTTTCCTCATACTGTTTAGGAGTTCCAAGACAGTGTTTTATAGAAGTCATGATGATGGGCATTCTTTTTCTTGTCCTTGATTTTAAAGGCCATGGGTGGATACTTGGGATGTATTATAGTGATTATGAGCATTAGGAATGAGACAGGTTTAAATTTGAACCTTGGCTCTTCTTTTACCAGCTGTGTGGTCTTTAGAAAATTTAATAACCACTCTGAGCATCAGTTATCTGAAAATTTTGCATGACATCTTCACCAAGGTCTTTGTGAGTGTTAAACTACATCTATTATTATTATTGTCATATCACCATAACTAATTTTTGTATCTCCAAGTATACTGGATGCAGACTCAAGTTATTGGTCTGGTTTTTCCCTCAAGTGTGCTAAAAGTGCCAGTTGTTTTATTCCCTAAATTCTGAAAAGAACCGCAGTGCCAAAATATCCTTATCTTTACTTTTCAACCAGTGATTGTTTCCTATTGTGTCTGTAGAGACAGGCCCTTTCTAAGCTCAGCTCATGTATGGAGGTGTTTGGGCTGATCTCAATGCTGGAAACAATATTAACAGCAATTAATGCTCCTGGGAGCATCTCTTCAACAGCCCCTGTACTGAATGCCTTACCCTTAGCATCTCACTAGATTCTTACCCAATTCCCCAAAGCAGATTTTTCACTTCATTTTAAACATGAGGCAGTTGGGCTTGAAGAGATTTAGTAACTAGCCCAGTGTCATGCAATTAGTAATTTTCAAAACCAGGAGGCACCCCTGGTCTTCCTGACTCCGAAGCCTACACTCATAACCACTGCCTATCCAGATGCTATTTCCTGGAGAATTTTTATATCCCATTTTTTTTGGATACTGACTTGCAAGTATGTGGAGCCCAGAACTCAGTGGGATTTGCTGAGCAGGTGATAGTCGGATTCTCTGTGCCGTTTGGGGAAGCCAGCCCCTACCTGAGGCAAAAGAAGCTTTGGAATCTTTGGAGGCTAGCTGGCCATTTTCTACTAAAAATTCAATCTTAAATGTTCAGTGCTGAGGCTGGTGGGTTTGAGAGACTTTGCATTATTCACTTTGGGTAGGAATACTTAGATATGTGACCTTCATGGCTATATTTTGAATTTTTAAGTCAGAAAACTAGAGGGTTTATAAAAGTCTTTGGAAAATATCTGTAGCATGCTGAAATAAAGTGAGAGTTTAATAAAAATATGCATTAATGCAGGAATCCACTGCCCTCACGCTAAGCACAAGAGATCTCTGTTGAACCTTGGGAAAAATAAACTTACTCTCTTGGCTTTTACGGCGGTAGCACTAAAATTTGGTGGTTGTGTCCAGCACGAGGTAGGGGCATAGAGGAAAAACAGCCTGCAGGAGCCTTGGAGTTCTTTAAAACCCAACCAAGTTAAACATTAACATCGTCTTTACAGAATGCATTCCTGATTCCTTCATTCCATCAGACAGCTGATTTTTTGAAAAAGAAATCCAACTTAAAACATTAGTTTACTCTTCTACTTTTACCAAGTATTTAATTAATTGTAATTAACCAAAGCATAAAAGAATAAAAATTTCCATTTAAAAGTCTTTCCTTCTCCAGCACACCAAAAAACTGACACAAATTTTAGGAAGAACTGTTAAATTTTTATTTTTTGCTCTTTTGCTACTTCTCTACCTTGACCCAGTTAATATTAAAAAGCTCAAAAAGCAGTCATCATTCATCTTTCAACTTGATGAACAAGTATTTTCATTGCAAATGAAGTATGTCCTGTAAATAATTAAACATTAATAAAAACTAGAATCAACCTGATTTGTTTCAACACCTCTGTTTCTCTGCAGGAGGTGACATTTTTCTGTTAGTTTGTCAGAGTGCTATTTTTGCAGCCTCCCTTTTGCTTAAGTAGTGTATATTTGGCTTGGTTTTTGAATTCAAAGAATAGGATTGAATTCTAAAATGAAAAATATCATAACGCTCAGATTCAATTTGTAAAAATGTTGCAAACATTCTTATAATACATTTAGAAGTTTGTGACTCCCAAGAATTTCTATGGCGTCCCTCAATATTCAGCATTTTTAGTCGATTTAAGTTATTGGTAACACTGATTAGCAGGCAATATAACATGTCAATCCTATTAGGATTTCTGTTTAAATAGCCTTACTAAGATAGTGGCTATTTCTGCCTATGATAGAAATTAGGTGCAACATACAACCAGTTGATCAATTGACCTTTCTTCAGTATTCTTTTGTACATCATTAAGAGAGCTGCATTTCTGTGGCAGTCCAGTGGTTGAAAATACATGCTTCCACTGCAGGGGGCGTGGGTTCCATTCTTGGTTGGGAAACTAGGATCCTGCATGCCACACAGTAATAAATAAAAACAACTCTCTGGGCTTCTAAAATATGATTCCTTAAAAAAAAAGAAAGTGTAATAATCAGTACTCTTTAGTTTACATCTAATACATGGCTCTTTAATTTACTCCTAATATGTGGAAGTACATTTTCTGCCATTTTCATGTGTTTTGGGGCCAAATTTGTTTCCTGAATTCCTATTTCTGTTCATCAAAAGAAGTGATCACTACTGGAATAGATTTGCCCTTCCAAATATTGATTGACGCATTGTAGGTACTCAGTAAGGAATATTTGAATGAATAAATACTGGATACTGAATGCAGGGACCTTTGGGCCTCTCTGCATGTCTAATTCAGTGGTCATATATTTAACGGTTTAGATGAACATTTCTTTCTGTATCACTGCTATCTATGTAATATAAATTATCCTTACCTGAATAGTTTAAAACCCCAGTGTTTAAATATCACCTTCAAATTTAGATAAAAGTAAAATTGAGGCATTGGCTATAATTAAGCAGGGAAATATATTAAATTCTGATTTTCAAGAGTGTTGGAAAAAAGACTTTCGTAGACTAATCATGGCTCCACTGTAAGTGAAAACTAAAATGACTCCAGTTGCATTAAGCCTTGGCAGTAACTCGTGAGTGCATCTTCTCTCCCTTGTTGGTTTTATATACATGTTTTGCTGACAAAAATGCTGATTGTTAATTTACTGATGCCAAGCAGTTATAGAGCCAGCTTTTTGTAACACATTAAAAACTAGACTGAAGGGTATCACATGTCTGGGTTATTATCTTTGTTTTTGTTCTCTTTGGCATTGTGGAATTGCATGTGCACATGTAAAAATAACCCTATTGATGTTACTAATTCACTTCTTATATTTCAGAATTTACTTGCTGAGATATAGTTGAAAGTTTGTGTTCAGGAAGGGTAAAGCAACAAGTCCTTTGAATGAGAACCTGAAATAATGTATTATAATGAGAATGCATGTTTTAATGCTTTTTTTGAAGTACACACTTTTTTGATGTCACATATGATCTGAAGGGAAATCTGAAGCCCCTGATTATATTAATTAAATATGCAGAGAGGCCAAAAGTTCTCTTTCATACTTATCACAGGAGGAATATCATCTAGTTCTAATGTAGTAGATCTCTGCTGTATAGTGGGGCTATGGCAGTCTCAGCGCAGTGATGCTGCCATTCCATTAGACATGCTACTTAAGTTTTACACTTTTATTTTTAGCTTCATCACTCTTTTCCAAGGTTATTTGAAATAAAAAATCAGATGTTCAAACTTGGCCTATGATTAAGTTAACTCAAGGGTTTTTTTTTAAGTATCAGCTAGGATTCAATTTACTTAAAATAGAAATAAAAATATCCTCTGTTAATGAATAGAACAATTTCAAGTCAAATTACTTAACAGGCCTGTTCTTGGCATTTCAAATATGTATTGATAGTTAAGTTTTACCTTGACCTAGAAAGTATCTCCCGGAGAAGGCAATAGCAAGCCACTCCAGTACTCTTGCCTAGAAAATCCCATGGATGGAGGAGCCTGGTAGGCTGCAGTCCATGGGGTCGCTAGAAGTTGGATGCGACTGAGCGACTTCACTTTCACTTTTCGCTTTCACACAATGGAGAAGGAAATGGCAACCCACTCCAGTGTTCTTGCCTGGAGAATCCCAGGGACGGGGGAGCCTGTTGGGCTCCTGTCTGTGGGGTCGCACAGAGTCGGACACGACTGAAGCGACTTAGCAGCAGCAGCAGCAGCAGAAAGTATCTCCAGTCAGTAGAATGTGGCCGTTTGGATTCTTTAGCCAAGGTGTGTCAATGGAGTTTGAGGTGCAAGATGTTTATTAGGAGCCTCACCTGAAAAAGGGAGGAGGAGGAAGCATATTTGGGCAGAGGGAGAAGCTGAGCTGCCCACCGACCTGGAGAGCCTCCACCCACTGAGGGTTGCCAATCCACAGTGTCCTGTGTTGACTGAAGTGCCTGGCCTTCCTATCCCCTCACTCCATCAGTGAACGAAGGCCATCCAGGAAAATATATGACCTCAGGCAGGAGTCTTTCAGCAGCCGAGGCCACTCAGAGAGGTGCTTGCTGGAGGCTGTCTGCTGACCACACTCCCCACAGCTGGGCAGAAGGTCCTTCTTAAGGGAGGACTTAGCTCTACCATGTGGGGTCTCATTATTATTAGCATTAATACTTTTCTGTTGTACACTTATATCATTATCTTCATCTGACCAGTGGAAAAAAGAAACCAAAGAGTTTGCTTAAGGTCTTGTGGATAATTCTAGACAAAGCTAGAAAGAATAACTTGTGTGTGCCCTACTCTCTTAGCCTTCAGCAAACTGGCCTCCTGCTGCAATGGACATATTATTTTTAAATGGGTGGTCACAGTAAGTGAGGAAAGAGTGAGGGGAAGAAAGTATAGCTATTCAAGAGCTGGTGTGGTGACCAAGGAAGGACCCGGGTTTAGATTCCAGCTGACTTGTTGTCCTAGTTCATGCTCTCTCTGGCTCCGTGAGAGTCACATCCCTGGTCACTCTCACCTTTGGGTTTTGGTTGGTTAATAAAAGGAATGTAGTTGATGTATCGACTAAATAGGCTAGAGGAAAGTACATAGTATTGATGCTTATAGGAGGTAATACATACAGTACTCACTTATGTTCTTAAATACCCAAAACAAGTTAAGATGTAAAATGTTGTTAAAGAAATGAAGATTTGAACCTGAAGGCAGAGGGAACTTTTTCTCCCTAATTTTTTCTTTTGTATCTCTCTTGTACCTTCAGTGTTGATGAATCAGGAAATGAATTAACAGGTTCATTTTTCTGGAGAATTTGCTGCTGCTCTGTGGGGTCATTCTAGACAGATACGAGAGGGCACTTTTTTAAAAAAGAGAAGAAACATGGAATGAAAAGATTGACTGAATCAACAGATATTCATGGAGACACTTACAGGGTACCAGGCCTTCTTAAAATTTGAATAAGATAGTTCATTAGGATAGTAATAAAAGTAACAGATCTGAGAGCATTAAAAACTGCCTGCATCTCCCTTTCCCACTGCCGCACTCTGGGTTTAGTCTCCCATTATTATCCTTGGTTTACCGAAGTAGGCTGACAGCTGTTGTCCACCTATCTACTGTAGGCCCCCATACAACCCATTCTTTACAGAAATTCTGATCAGTATTTCCTACTTTCATAAAGCCAAAAACACTTGGCACCGACTGTTGCCTGGAGCTCATCAGCCTCACCTCTCACTATTTACATTTCCAAACCGAAATCCACAACTATGCCCTCCCCTCTGCCTATCCCTCTTCCCTCACTAACTCCTCCAACGGGCTTTGCCCCTTTTGCCCATGCTGGTTCCTAATCTTGGACTGCTCTTTTCCCTTTCCCTCTCCACCTGGTTAACTTCTCATGTACACATTAGTTCCTTTGGGAACACTTACTAATACCGGGGCTAGATTGGGCTCTCCCCGCTCCTCTATGACTCCCTGTTAACACTGATCATAGCAGATAGTTACATGTTTGTTACCAAACCAAACTTGGGTCTGCTCACCCAAGCACAGTAAAGCCAATCAACTGAAACCAAGCTGTGGTGAAGGAGGGTGTAGCATTTACTGCAGGGCACCAGGTAAGGAGCTCAGGACAGCTAGTGCTCGAAAAGCCTGAACTCAACTCGAAGTCCTTGAAGGGTTTTGGCAAAGCATTTTTAAAGGCCAAGCAAGGTGGTGGTGGTGGGGTGTCGTAGAGTGTGTAATCAGCTCATGCACAATTCTCTGATTGGTTGATGGTGAAGTAACAGGGTGGTGTCACTGGGGTGAACATCATCAATCCTTAGGCGCCAATAGGTCTGGGGGCTACCTGCTGATGATCATCAAGTAGTTTATTTCTTCCATTTGGTGATGGTTTTAGCATCTGTAACAAAGAAGAGAAGCTAAAGGCAAAGGAGAAAAAAAAGATATACCCATCTGAATGCAGAGTTCCAAAGAATGACAAGGAGAGATAAGAAAGCCTTCCTCAGTGATCAATGCAAAGAAATAGAGGAAAACAATAGAATGGGAAAGTCTAGAGATCTCTTCAATAAAATTAGAGATACCAAGGGAACATTTCAGCAAAGATGGGGGCAATAAAGGACAGAAATGGTATGGATCTAACAGAAACAGAAGATATTAAGAAGAGGTGGCAAGAATACACAGAAGAACTATGCAAAAAAAAAATCTTCATGACCAAATAACCACAATGGTGTGATCACTCACCTAGAGCCAGACATCCTGGAATGTGAAGTCAAGTGGGCCTTAGGAAGCATCCGTACGATCAAAGCTAGTGGAGGTGACGGAACTCCAGTTGAGCTATTTCAAATCCTAAAAGATGATGCTGTGAAAGTGCTGCACTCAATATGCCAGCAAATTTGGAAAACTCAGCAGTGGCCACAAGACTGGAAAAGATCAGTTTTCATTCCAATCCCAAAGAAAGGCAATGCCAAAGAATGCTCAAACTACCGTGCAATTGCACTCATCTCATGCACTAGCAAAGTGAAGTGAAGTCACTCAATCGTGTCCGACTCTTTGCGACCCCGTGAACTGTAGCCCATCAGGTTCCTCCGTCCTTGGGATTCTCCAGGCAAGAATACTGGAGTGGGTTGCCATTTCCTTCTCCAGGGGAACTTCCCGACCCAGGGATCGAACCCAGGTCTCCCACATTGCAGGCAGACGCTTTAACCTCTGAGCCACCAGGTAACGAAGTAATGCTCAAAATTCTCCAAGCCAGGCTCCAATAGTATGTGAACCATGAACTTCTAGATGTTCAAGTTGGATTTAGAAAAGGCAGAGGAACCAGAGATCAAATTGCCAACATCCGTTGGATCATCAAAAAAGCAAGAGAGTTCCAGAAAAACATCTATTTCTGCTTTATTGACTATGCCAAATCCTTTGACTGTGTGGATCACAACAAACTGTGGAAAATTCTGAAAGAGATAGGAATACCAGACCACCTTACCTGCCTCCTGAGAAATCTATATGCAGGTCAGGAAGCAACAGTTAGAACTGGACATGGAACAATAGACTGGTTTCAAATTGGGAAAGGAGTCCGTCAAGGCTGTATATTGTCATCCTGCTTATTTAACTTATATGCGAAATGCCAGGCTGGATGAAGCACAAGTTGCAATCAAGATTGCCAGGAGAAATATCAATAACCTCAGATATTCAGATGACTCTACACTTACGGCAGAAAGTGAAGAACTAAAGAGCCTGCTGATGAAAGTGAAAAAGGAGAGTGAAAAAGTTGGCTTAAAACTCAGCATTCAGAAAACTATGATCATGGCATTTCTTCACTTTATGGCAAATAGATGGGGAAACAATGGAAACAGTGACAGACTTTATTTTTTGGGACTCCAAAATGATTGCAGATGGTGCAGTGAAATTAAAAGATGCTTGCTCCTTGGGGAAAAAAAAAAACTATAATCAACCTAGATAGCATATTAAAAACCTGAGATATTACTTTGCTGACTTAGGTCCGTCTAGTCAAAGCTTTGGTTTCTCCAGTAGTCATGTATGGATGTGAGAGTTGGGCCATAAAGAAAGTTGAGCACTGAAGAATTGATGCTTTTTAATCCATTTAAAAAGTTTGAGCAAACTCTGGGAGTTGGTGGACAGAAAAGCCTGGCATACTGCAGTCCATGGGGTCGCAAAGAGCTGCACAGGACTGAGCGATTCAACTGAACTGAACTGAACTGAGCATCTGTATAACAACTCAGGAAATGTGATTCAGATATTATTATCTAGGTACTTCAGAGAAGAGCTAAAGCTGGTATTGGGGAGGGGCCTGTACTGGGGAAGTTCTATAGGGTCCTGCTGTGTTACATTTATTCAGGTATGTGAGATGGTCTGTTTTTCTCCTCGGAGTACAACCCCATGAGAAACTAGGTCTGTTTTGGCCCATATTTGGCAAGCATAGTCCTGGCATAGAGTAGGGACTCATTGAGTGTTTTTGAATGAAGGACTTAGAAGGCTCACATAATCTTCTCCAAACCAGCTGTGCTTCACACTTCACTGCTGGGGCCATCTAAGGATGGACATGTGCCAGTGTAAATCCCACTCATATGAAGTTGTATATTTGCTACCACAAAGACTAGGAGCCAAACCTTTACTGTGATGTCTACAGTTAAAAAAATTTCTGATCTTTGCTTAAACCTGGTACTCTTCATGTTTTAGTGTATGCTTGTTATGGCAGGGGAAAAGATATGGTACTTTGATTTTAAAAATTATTTTTCTTAATCAAGTTACTGAATTATGAGAAATCATAATCTTCAGATGTTATTATTAAAATCAGTTTTTTTAAAGGACTCTGTTTTGGAGGGGGAAGAAGATCAAGCACTTTATTCCCTTTTTCTCCTAAAAGCCCTCCCAATCTAATGTGTTTCCTTGGACCCGAAATTTATCTCTTTACAGGATCAAGTATTTTGTAGGAAGAGCTGGAGGAAGAGTAGGATGGAAGTGAAGAGTGGAAATCTGTAGTTTGCTTACAAGAAGGAATGTAAACCTTCTCTTAATAAGTGCATTTCTTGACCATTTTATGCTGGTCTGAGTTCAGGCTGGCCTACTTTAAGATGGACATTTTCTATTTTCATAGGAAACACATGGAATGTCTGGAATTCTGCTGAGAAAAAGGAATCTGCATCCTGCTGTGAAGCTGCCAAGTGCTTGCTTTTTGTTAGTTGTGGTCCCAGACTTCAATTCTAAAGGCATCCTAAAAATCGCACATGATTGACTGACGTCCAATACTGTGTCTTCAACTGAAAATGAGAGACTACATACATTTAGTTTGAAAAATTTGAAAATCTGTGTTTCATTCACTTTGATAGTATAGTTTAACTGGCCATTTTGCCTTAATGTTTTATTTTGAAACCATTTTCTTTATAAAACCTTCCATATGGATATTTATTTTCACTTTGAATAAATTAAAGCAATTGGTATTTTAATTGTTGCATCTTTGACATTCCAGTGGTCTCTACATATGAATGCCAGAACTAATGGACTAAAAAATAGTTCAGAATCATTCATGCAAATAACAATATTGAAATCATAACAAGAATAACTATTTAAAACTTTTTCTTGTCTTTTTAAAATTACTGTTAAAACGACTTCTTGTAAATTGTAAGCTTACAGATTTATAGTTAGTTAATGTTAGTCTCTTTAAGTCTTGGCCATGGCATTCTACCATACACATTAATTGTACCAGGAACAGGGCTGGCTGAATTTTTTAGTTGCAGAGATATAGCTTTATCTTATTTTATTCTTTAGTGCAGTCTGCCATTTTCACTTTGAGGAAACAGGAATTGATAGATCAATAGAGTTGATTAGCATGGAGTTTCTTGTTTCACTGTTTATTCCTTTCATGATTAACCAGAAGCTCCAAACTGCTGATATATTATTTAATTTTTAAGTTTAATGAAGTTAATAAGTATATGAGATTCTTCGAAGAGCATCAGTTTCTACACTGTGAATGTAAACTCTCTTGGGAAACACAAGAATTCAAGAAAAAAGGAAATTAGATGTTTTTCTTGCATAATCATTATCTTGTAGGAATCCACACAGAAAAATAGCTATTGTGCTCTCAGGGAGTTTTTTAAAAGTGGCTTTTGTTTGGCTCTGTGTGGAATGGCCCAGAAAAAACTCTGGTTTGTTCTTATTAGTCGCTTCCCATTATGTGGTTTATTTAGTACAATTAATTAATTAAAACTTTACTTTGCCTTTGTTCATAGGCAAGATAAAATTATCCACTACCTCCATAAGAATAGAAATCTTGAAGTCTGAGGATGTGGATTGATGGAAAATGAAAGCTCTTTTTAGTGTTGGTGAGATAAAGTGTAGTTAATTGACTTTGCAATGGAGTTAATCTTTGGGGGAAAAACATGATCAGCTTTTAGTTTTCTCATTACAGACTTAGACTATCTTTTCATCAAAGTGATTCTGTGTGTGTCAACTTTATGTCTAAATGACTTGCAAATAAAGAAATTTTTTGGTTATCCATAAAATACTTTATGGTACATGTTTTTTTTTTTGTGAAAAACTATGAGCTGGAACTTGGAAATTAATTAATAAAGCAAATTTGGGCTTTTCCACCAATTCAGCTAGTCCTTCCTGGAAAGTACAGGATTAAAAAAAGTTTCTCCTTTGTTATGCTGCTGCTAAGTCACTTCAGTCATGTCTGACTCTGTGCGACCCCATAGACGGCAGTATAGGAGGGATACAAATGTATGGGAGCAGTTAATTTTCCCTGGATGTAGCTGTGTTTGTGTGTGCTTATGCTTAGTCACTCAGTCGTATCCAACTCTCTGCAGCCCCATGGACTTGTAGCCTGTTAGGCTCCTCTCTCCATGGGATTTCCCAGGCAAGAACACTGGAGTGGGTTGCCATTTCCTCCTCCAGGGGGTCTTCCTGACCCAGGGATCAAACCCGGTCTCTTGTGTCTCCTGCATTGGCAGGCGGATTCTTTATTACCAGAGCCACCTGGGAAACCTCCAGTCGTTGGGGGTATGCTACTTGATTGAGAGTGGTGGTAGAAGAGGTTGTGATTTTCCAAAAATATTCAAGGAATCCTTTTTGCACACCTACTATATATGGGCACTCTTGTACATGTTAGAGAACCATTGTGAACAAGACATCTGCTTTTAGGAACTTCTCTTCTAGTGGGAAGATGTATCAGTAGCTATTTCTGACAAATACTATTCTCAAAGGTAGAGAGGAGGGAGATTATTTCTGCATTTTCTCCCCTTGAATGGGTCGTAGATGCTTTGTGGAAGGTCAAGAGTGCATGCTGGGGGCTTAGCCTTGGTTGGAGGAGGGGCACTTCTTGGTAATAGGAAGGAGAAAGGGAAAATGGGAATTGAGGCAGAGGTTTGTACCCTGGTGGTGGTATTTTTAAGAACTCTTTGGTACAGGCTTTTGTTTTGCCAACAGAGCTGAGTGAGGTCATCAGGTGATGTTGGTGTCAGGCGTCATTTTGAGGTGGTTAAAGGAGAGGAGCAGGTGTGAAACAGTTGTCTGAGGGGGGAGTGCACACTTAAAGAGAAATGTAGCAGCACTTCTGGGCAGCACTGAGGAGAGCAATCATAAATAGAAAACAAAATCCATTTGCTTGACTTTCCTCTTTTAATAGTCTACTAATATTCAGCTCCTTGCCTGCAGCTTGATGTCTGAGTTCATCTAGGGTTGAGGTGTTGACTGACTGCAAAAAGTTTGATGACTAGATGGATTCTTGACCAATTTTCATATTTTAAAAATTCTTTAAAATGGGCTCATTTAGCCAAAATTCCAACAGATTTCTTAATTCTAATTCTTTTTGAGCATAAAGACTTTTACAGATTGACATTTAAATATGGCCCGCCCTTTTCAATTGCCATGTCAGTTCGTTAGCTTGCTTTTTTAGAGGGAGTAGGTTTATCAGGCGAAACTGCTATTGTGGAATGCTTTTTACTTTTTGAAGAATCACCTAGTTTTCGTAACACAGAAGCCCTCGCCTTCCCTCAGTGCTCTCTGATTGTGAAGACCTTCTCCCTGCCTCAAACCTTGCAGGCTATTTCATGGCTGCACTTCTCTGCCTTCATTTCTAACAGCCCTTTAATGTTTCCAATTCAAAAAGCTTTTAGTTACCATTGGGAATGGATCCAAAATCAGTGACAGAAATTAATAGACAATGCCTTTGAACAATGCTTTGTTACATTCCATTGCACAGTATCTATCTCCATCAAATTCTTTTCTTGCCAGTGAAGTAGAGTTTAAATAGAGTGTAGGATCACTGAATAAAGCCTTAAGAAACATTCTTAAAACCTAGTTATCCCTTTAAGACTTCTGTCTGTTTCCTTTTTCTGTGCCCCTGAACAATGTTTTATCGTGGAAATTAATTCTGCAACCCCTTTTGTTTCATACCTTGTTTCTCTCAATACATTGCACATTGTTACTTCTGCTCAAGTTACCTTCAATGAAAATGGTTTAGTCCATTTTCATTCCTAATCTTATAAGGATGTATTATGAGTGTGCCAAGTGCAGTTCTTATTGTTTTAATTTGAATATAACTACTGCTACTATAGAGACCTAAGAGTGAATTTTCATTATCCTCTCCTTACTTTATATTAGAATTTAATTTGGACTGAATGTTAAGTTGGATATAGCAATATTAGATTTGAGCACCAATAAACAGATAAATATAAAACTTACTAGTATTTACTGAGATACAAAATCAAATGTATATGTATATTTACTTATACCCTGGGAAGTAAATTGCTTCTGTTGTAATAGCAATTATTTGCGGTATATTTAGAAATACATTGTGTAGTGTATTATATATATAGGTCTTGTTGAAAAACTCTGCATAGATGGGTATAGTAGTGTGATCTACTTATTTTCAAGTGGTAAGGAGTTGTGTTAAATTTAGTCACTATTATATGGCGTCTAGGGGATTTGAGAACACTGGTGTAAACTTGTAAGGAATCTTTACATATCATGAATGTTTCAAGTTTTCAGCAGAATTAATTTTATCAAAGCAAATTTTAACAAAAGAACTTGTTGAGTTTAGCAAGGATGTTATCTAAGATTATGTTTTAAATATATCACTTTGTATTTTTGCTGGATAAAGTTTCTTCCAGTGAGAAATGTATAGAGGACACAAAACAGTAATCCTTTGGCTGTGTTTTGAATTATGGTCTCTTCTTTTGTCCCATTAACCAGATTTGCAATTAGCAGGGAATTGCTTAGCTTTCCTCAGCACTATTTAATAGCAGTTGCATTATATTATCAATTAATAGGCTTTTTAAGAGAATCAATTAATACAAAGCATTGATTGTATTATATTTTTCCTACAACATAATAGATTTTCCTTAACCTTACAGCCTAGTGCTGAATGTTAAGATAATTATTCCCATCTAACTGAAGTGAAGTGAAGTGAAGTGAAGTGAAGTGAAGGAAGTCAATTTAATTTCCCTGTACTATTCAGTGTGAAAGACTAGAGAACACCTCACTGCCTATTAATATATCCTCTTCATTATTCTTCTTTCAGTAATATTATGCAAGTTAATTGAGAAAGATTCACAGAGTGTATGACTACACATCTTTAATCTATACAACATCTGTTATTTCAGAACATCTTACCTGCTAAATCTTTCCTTTTTGGGTAGGTACTGGGACCCTTACGATAATTCCTCTTCTAAAGGGCCTTTTAGGTCATGGGGTTTTCAACTTTTCTAAATTTAAAAAAAAATTGAAGTAGAGTTGATTGACTTTTATATTTATAGCTGATATTTTAAGGTAGTTAGATCTATTCTAGGCATAGCACATCTAGCCTCTTGCTAACCAACATAACTTTATTAAAATTAAAAAATAATGCAGCTTTCCTAAGTATTTGCTTGAATGTATTTGAATAACGACGTTCACCCCTCCTCACAACCATTTTTCCTACCAATCCCCACTCCAGCTAGAAAGAAAGATGAGCAGTTGCACATGAAATCAAAGACAGTCTTTTAATGTTATCATTAACTGTGTTTTTGAAAACTGGATACCAGCCCTTCTTCCACTTAGTCCTATGACTCATTCATTTGGGTTACAGTATCCTTCAGGGGGCGATCTAATAATTTTTCAGACATCCTGGCCTGTCTTAAGAATATGACCTTGACAGTGCTTACACTGTATTAGAAGGTGTTAATGGAATGAAGGAGAGCATGCTTCTGAAAGCCTGATTAAGTAATATTTTTATATCCTGAAGTAATGTTAAAACCAGGCAATCTTAGTGGAAAAAAAGAGTGATTTCCAGCTGGGCAGAACTCTACTAGATATGATCTAAAAATTAATATTTGAGGTTAGAAAGTTATATTGCTTACAGAGTCAAATTTTCTCGGGTGTGTGACTTGAGGGAAGGAATAAGGTAATAAGTTAATTAGTTTTGACATCTGTAACCAAATCCATAGCATTCTGAGTCTAGATTGTCACATTTTCAGCATTTTGGGCCCAGTGAATTTTTACCAGCAGTGCTTAGAAAAAAAAATATACCATCTTGAAGCTTATGGTGAGTAAACAAAATCTATTTGGAATTGTCTTCTCATCTTCATATTATTCAGATTTTTCTCAGGGTAATCATGTAATTAGACCTGAGTATGAAAAATACCTGAGTAGTTACATTGTACAAAATAATCTGGGATTGATTTAAGTGTGAAACTTTTACATTTGCAAAAACAGGCTCAGAAGTGTCAAAATTAGTAGCAGCAGCTCAGCTTCCCCATTATTTAGCCACCTCATGACTTGGATGTAACCTAACTAGAAGTTTATCCTTGTTCTATATGTTGAAAGAGAGTTGGTTTTGAAAATAAATGGGAGAAAAAATTCCACGGGGGATACTTAGTTCCTTAGTATTTTGAAGTTCTTAGTTTGCATACCAACAGTCTTGAATGTTTTTCACCAGAGAAGTCTTCATTTTCTCAGTGATTGCTTTTGGATTCAGCTTTCTATTTCACACAGGAAAATTCACCAAGATTTAGAATGCAGATGTTAAACATTTATATAAGATTAATTTCAACTTTCTTATAAATAAAGTTTTTCTCTAAGTTAAGCAAATAATCTTTTGTTTTAAACCAGTAAGTTGTTACATACTGTATGTTTTAAAGACTTCTCTTAGCCATTTTTCATTTAGAGTAGTTATTTATTTTGTTAAAATATACCCAAAGTTACTTTCTGATGGAAGAAATCTAACTGTAGGATTTAGAATCGAGGAATCAATCCACTGGTTTATATTCTATCTAAACTATTAATAATGTCATAAATACACAATGATCTCTTCTCTCACTCCTTTTTTTCTGATTAGTTTAAACTTTTTCAATGTGTTCAACTAACATTTCTTGAAAGTTATTAAAAAGACCACAATAAGCTCCATTTGCATAGTGTCTGGGATGAAGAAAATATAAAAATTGTTGACATTTATGAGCTTTTCCTTCTGTATGGGAGCAGATTGCCCTTCCTGTATTCCATGCTTAGCAAGGGGGAGGGAAACCAAGGACACTGTCCTTCTTTTCACTGTCTCTGGTTTCCCCTGAAGAAGGTGGGGCTGCTCAACTGATTAGCCCAGTGGAGGATAGAAGTGTTGCTGGTTTTCATTTGCTGCTACCTGATGCGACGAACTGACTTATTTGAAAAGACCCTGATGCTGGGAAAGATTGAAGGAGGGAGGAGAAGGGGATGACAGAGGATGAGATGGTTGGATGGCATCACCAACTTAATGGACATGAATTTGTGTAAACTCCGGGAGTTGGTGATGGACAGGGAGGTCTGGCGAGCTGCAGTCCATGGGGTCACAAAGAGTTGGACACGACTGAGTGACTGAAGTGAACTGAACTGATGCTGTCAAGGCAGATGTGGGCTCCTCTTTCTCTCTTCCTCTCTTGATCCTGGGGCAGGCTGGCCATTCTTGCTCTTGCAGTTCAGGGTTGGCCACTTTTCTTTTCCCCATAGGTAGGTACAGATTCTGTGGAAATTTTGGGGAGGGATGGGAGGAGGAAGTCACAAATAGATTTGTGTTATTTCATGTTTTGAAATATTTTTTGGTCTCAGATACTGTATATTTAGAAAAGATTTCAGAATTATGACTAAACTCTTGCTATCGTAAGAGGACCCAATAACACTGAATTTTTTATATTATAGCATTTCAATTTTAGATGTAAAAATTGCAGTAAAAATTCCAGAATCAGAATACTATAATGTTGCATGCACTGACAAAGTGTTTAGATTTATTCATGTAATGGACTTTTGCTTATTATATACAAAGAAATAAACCAGTAATAAGAAAGAGTAAAAAGTGACAAATTTTAGAGAGCATTTGAAAGGCCATTAGTTTTTCTTTTTTCATTAACAGCTTTATTGAGTTGCAATTCACATAGTATAAAGTTCAGTCTTTTAAAGTGAAAATTCAGTAGTTTTTTAGTATATTCACTGACTTGTGCATCATTCATTATTATCAAATACCAGAACATTTCTCTAACCCTGTTCACATTAACCATCACCAATCTCTTACCACTCCAAACCACTAAACTTTCTTTATCTATGGATTTGCATAGTCTGGATATTTCATATAAATGGAATCTTATGTGGTCTTTTATGTCTGACTTCTTTCATTTGCATAGTTTTTGTGGTTCATCCATTCTGTAGCATGTATCAGTTCATTTCTGTTTATGGCCAAATAATATTTCAGTGTATGGAATATTTTTTTCATCAGTTGATGGACATTTGGATTGTTTCCATTTTTTGGCTATAATGAGTAATGGTGTTGTGAACATTTGTATACGAGTTTTTGTTTGGATTTACTTTCAATTCTCTAGGATGTATATTTAGAGATGGAATTNAGCAATTATTTGTGGTATATTTAGAAATACATTGTGTAGTGTATTATATATATAGGTCTTGTTGAAAAACTCTGCATAGATGGGTATAGTAGTGTGATCTACTTATTTTCAAGTGGTAAGGAGTTGTGTTAAATTTAGTCACTATTATATGGCGTCTAGGGGATTTGAGAACACTGGTGTAAACTTGTAAGGAATCTTTACATATCATGAATGTTTCAAGTTTTCAGCAGAATTAATTTTATCAAAGCAAATTTTAACAAAAGAACTTGTTGAGTTTAGCAAGGATGTTATCTAAGATTATGTTTTAAATATATCACTTTGTATTTTTGCTGGATAAAGTTTCTTCCAGTGAGAAATGTATAGAGGACACAAAACAGTAATCCTTTGGCTGTGTTTTGAATTATGGTCTCTTCTTTTGTCCCATTAACCAGATTTGCAATTAGCAGGGAATTGCTTAGCTTTCCTCAGCACTATTTAATAGCAGTTGCATTATATTATCAATTAATAGGCTTTTTAAGAGAATCAATTAATACAAAGCATTGATTGTATTATATTTTTCCTACAACATAATAGATTTTCCTTAACCTTACAGCCTAGTGCTGAATGTTAAGATAATTATTCCCATCTAACTGAAGTGAAGTGAAGTGAAGTGAAGTGAAGTGAAGGAAGTCAATTTAATTTCCCTGTACTATTCAGTGTGAAAGACTAGAGAACACCTCACTGCCTATTAATATATCCTCTTCATTATTCTTCTTTCAGTAATATTATGCAAGTTAATTGAGAAAGATTCACAGAGTGTATGACTACACATCTTTAATCTATACAGTATCTGTTATTTCAGAACATCTTACCTGCTAAATCTTTCCTTTTTGGGTAGGTACTGGGACCCTTACGATAATTCCTCTTCTAAAGGGCCTTTTAGGTCATGGGGTTTTCAACTTTTCTAAATTTAAAAAAAAATTGAAGTAGAGTTGATTGACTTTTATATTTATAGCTGATATTTTAAGGTAGTTAGATCTATTCTAGGCATAGCACATCTAGCCTCTTGCTAACCAACATAACTTTATTAAAATTAAAAAATAATGCAGCTTTCCTAAGTATTTGCTTGAATGTATTTGAATAACGACGTTCACCCCTCCTCACAACCATTTTTCCTACCAATCCCCACTCCAGCTAGAAAGAAAGATGAGCAGTTGCACATGAAATCAAAGACAGTCTTTTAATGTTATCATTAACTGTGTTTTTGAAAACTGGATACCAGCCCTTCTTCCACTTAGTCCTATGACTCATTCATTTGGGTTACAGTATCCTTCAGGGGGCGATCTAATAATTTTTCAGACATCCTGGCCTGTCTTAAGAATATGACCTTGACAGTGCTTACACTGTATTAGAAGGTGTTAATGGAATGAAGGAGAGCATGCTTCTGAAAGCCTGATTAAGTAATATTTTTATATCCTGAAGTAATGTTAAAACCAGGCAATCTTAGTGGAAAAAAAGAGTGATTTCCAGCTGGGCAGAACTCTACTAGATATGATCTAAAAATTAATATTTGAGGTTAGAAAGTTATATTGCTTACAGAGTCAAATTTTCTCGGGTGTGTGACTTGAGGGAAGGAATAAGGTAATAAGTTAATTAGTTTTGACATCTGTAACCAAATCCATAGCATTCGAGTCTAGATTGTCACATTTTCAGCATTTTGGGCCCAGTGAATTTTTACCAGCAGTGCTTAGAAAAAAAAATATACCATCTTGAAGCTTATGGTGAGTAAACAAAATCTATTTGGAATTGTCTTCTCATCTTCATATTATTCAGATTTTTCTCAGGGTAATCATGTAATTAGACCTGAGTATGAAAAATACCTGAGTAGTTACATTGTACAAAATAATCTGGGATTGATTTAAGTGTGAAACTTTTACATTTGCAAAAACAGGCTCAGAAGTGTCAAAGTTAGTAGCAGCAGCTCAGCTTCCCCATTATTTAGCCACCTCATGACTTGGATGTAACCTAACTAGAAGTTTATCCTTGTTCTATATGTTGAAAGAGAGTTGGTTTTGAAAATAAATGGGAGAAAAAATTCCACGGGGGATACTTAGTTCCTTAGTATTTTGAAGTTCTTAGTTTGCATACCAACAGTCTTGAATGTTTTTCACCAGAGAAGTCTTCATTTTCTCAGTGATTGCTTTTGGATTCAGCTTTCTATTTCACACAGGAAAATTCACCAAGATTTAGAATGCAGATGTTAAACATTTATATAAGATTAATTTCAACTTTCTTATAAATAAAGTTTTTCTCTAAGTTAAGCAAATAATCTTTTGTTTTAAACCAGTAAGTTGTTACATACTGTATGTTTTAAAGACTTCTCTTAGCCATTTTTCATTTAGAGTAGTTATTTATTTTGTTAAAATATACCCAAAGTTACTTTCTGATGGAAGAAATCTAACTGTAGGATTTAGAATCGAGGAATCAATCCACTGGTTTATATTCTATCTAAACTATTAATAATGTCATAAATACACAATGATCTCTTCTCTCACTCCTTTTTTTCTGATTAGTTTAAACTTTTTCAATGTGTTCAACTAACATTTCTTGAAAGTTATTAAAAAGACCACAATAAGCTCCATTTGCATAGTGTCTGGGATGAAGAAAATATAAAAATTGTTGACATTTATGAGCTTTTCCTTCTGTATGGGAGCAGATTGCCCTTCCTGTATTCCATGCTTAGCAAGGGGGAGGGAAACCAAGGACACTGTCCTTCTTTTCACTGTCTCTGGTTTCCCCTGAAGAAGGTGGGGCTGCTCAACTGATTAGCCCAGTGGAGGATAGAAGTGTTGCTGGTTTTCATTTGCTGCTACCTGATGCGACGAACTGACTTATTTGAAAAGACCCTGATGCTGGGAAAGATTGAAGGAGGGAGGAGAAGGGGATGACAGAGGATGAGATGGTTGGATGGCATCACCAACTTAATGGACATGAATTTGTGTAAACTCCGGGAGTTGGTGATGGACAGGGAGGTCTGGCGAGCTGCAGTCCATGGGGTCACAAAGAGTTGGACACGACTGAGTGACTGAAGTGAACTGAACTGATGCTGTCAAGGCAGATGTGGGCTCCTCTTTCTCTCTTCCTCTCTTGATCCTGGGGCAGGCTGGCCATTCTTGCTCTTGCAGTTCAGGGTTGGCCACTTTTCTTTTCCCCATAGGTAGGTACAGATTCTGTGGAAATTTTGGGGAGGGATGGGAGGAGGAAGTCACAAATAGATTTGTGTTATTTCATGTTTTGAAATATTTTTTGGTCTCAGATACTGTATATTTAGAAAAGATTTCAGAATTATGACTAAACTCTTGCTATCGTAAGAGGACCCAATAACACTGAATTTTTTATATTATAGCATTTCAATTTTAGATGTAAAAATTGCAGTAAAAATTCCAGAATCAGAATACTATAATGTTGCATGCACTGACAAAGTGTTTAGATTTATTCATGTAATGGACTTTTGCTTATTATATACAAAGAAATAAACCAGTAATAAGAAAGAGTAAAAAGTGACAAATTTTAGAGAGCATTTGAAAGGCCATTAGTTTTTCTTTTTTCATTAACAGCTTTATTGAGTTGCAATTCACATAGTATAAAGTTCAGTCTTTTAAAGTGAAAATTCAGTAGTTTTTTAGTATATTCACTGACTTGTGCATCATTCATTATTATCAAATACCAGAACATTTCTCTAACCCTGTTCACATTAACCATCACCAATCTCTTACCACTCCAAACCACTAAACTTTCTTTATCTATGGATTTGCATAGTCTGGATATTTCATATAAATGGAATCTTATGTGGTCTTTTATGTCTGACTTCTTTCATTTGCATAGTTTTTGTGGTTCATCCATTCTGTAGCATGTATCAGTTCATTTCTGTTTATGGCCAAATAATATTTCAGTGTATGGAATATTTTTTTCATCAGTTGATGGACATTTGGATTGTTTCCATTTTTTGGCTATAATGAGTAATGGTGTTGTGAACATTTGTATACGAGTTTTTGTTTGGATTTACTTTCAATTCTCTAGGATGTATATTTAGAGATGGAATTTCTAGGTCATAGGGCAACTCTATGCTTGGCTTTTCGAGGAATCTATGACTTGTAATGCAACTTCTGAATAGGAAGCAGTCAAATACAAGCAAGATTTTGGAATTAGATTATCTATTTGGGATAAACTTGCATTGCTAAATCTAACTTAAAATCATACTTTAATGCACTGAATTGTAATTATAGATAATTTAGGGAGACTTGTTTGGCTATATGAGTTATGTTAATTGAAGGAATAGATTATCATGTCTGTTGAAGCTAAAAGAAGAATCAAATTTCCTTGTAGAATATTGGTTAATTTGCATTGATATTTCATTGTCTAAAATGGTAACCTGATAACTAATGTTAATAGAGTCCTCATTTTTTAAAAAAGGATGAAGTAAAATAGCATAAAATAAGTAGTTTTATGTCAAAGTACATTGCCAATACTCTTTTGCTAAATTGCAAATTAATCAATGCCCCAATGATTTTGTGCTAACCATCACTGGTTCTACTAAATATACTGTTCTTGAATGAATGGCCAAAATCCTAATTAGGCATTTCAGAATTTTTTGTTGCTAAAATCTTTCCTATGAACTTTTTTTTTTTTTTTGCATTCATGATTTTATTTATTTTTATTTTTTTTTAATTTTATTTTTACTTTATTTTGCTTTACAATACCGTATTGGTTTTGCCATACATTGACATGAATCCACCATGGGTGTATACGAGCTCCCAATCCTGAATCCCCCTCCCACCTCCTGTGAACTTTTACAGTCATCTCTTTTTATGATAACTTCCCTTTTGAACACAAATAGTAATTTTTTGTATCTTCTTTTACTCTTGGATGAAATCGCTTCACTGAATGTCTGCTAGCTATGATTTTGTATTAATATTAATTTCATGGTCAGAAAGTAGAGACTTTGATTGTCTTCATTTTTATGTCCCCTAGGATTGAAATAGTACTGGCACATTGTGGGTGACCCCGAAGTGTTTGTTTTATCAGTAAAAGAAAGAATGAGTAGAATTTGACACTGAACTTTTTATTTTCAAGAAGGAGGAATAGCAGAGTAAGAGCTTCAGTTCAGTTCAGTTCAGTCGATCAGTTGTGTTTGACTTCTTTGCGACCCAATGGACTGCAGCATGCCAGGCTTCCCTGTCCATCACCAACTCCCAGAGCTTACTCAAAGTCTTGCCCAAAAGTCGGCGATGCCATCCAACCATCTCATCCTCTGTTGTACCCTTCTCCTCCTGCCTTCAATCTTTCCCAGCATCAGGGTCTTTCCCAATGAGTCAGCTCTTTGCATCAGGTGACCAGAGTATCGGAGTTTCAGCTTTAGCATCAGTCCTTCCAATGAATATTCAGGACTGATTTCTTTTAGGATTAACTGGTTGGATTTCCTTGCAGTCCAAGGGACTCTCACAAGTCTTCTCCAACACCACAGTTCAAAAGCATCAATTCTTTGGTGCTCAGCTTTCTTTATAGTCACTCTCACATCCATACATGACTACTGGAAAAACTATAGCTTTGACTAGCTGGACCTTTGTTGGTAAAGTAATGTCTTGGGTTTTTAATATGCTCTCTAGGTTGGTCATAGTTTTCTTTCAGGGAGCAAGCATCTTTTAATTTCATGGCTGCAGTCACCATCTGCATTGATTTTCAGTCAGTCAGTTCAGTTCAGTCGCTCAGTCATGTCCAACTCTTTGCGACCCCATGAATCACAGCATGCCAGGCCTACCTGTCCATCACCAACTCCCGGAGTTCGCTCAAACTCATGTCCATTGAGTCGGTGATGCCATCCAGCCATCTCATCCTCAGTCGTCCCCTTCTCCTCCTGCCCCCAATCCCTCCCAGCATCAGGGTCTTTTCCAATGAGTCAACTCTTCGCATGAGGTGGCCAAAGTATTGGAGTTTCAGCTTCAGCATCAGTCCTTCCAATGAACACCCAGGACTGATCTCCTTCAGGATGGACTGGTTGGATCTCCTTGCAGCCCAAGGGACTCTCAAGAGTCTTCTCCAACACCACAGTTAAAAAACATCAATTCTTCGGTGCTCAGCTTTCTTCACAGTCCAACTCTCACATCCATACATGACCACTGGAAAAACCATAGCCTTAATTTTGGAGCCCCCCAAAATAAAGTCTGTCACTGTTTCCATTGTTTCCCCATCTATTTGCCATGACGTGAAGAGACTGGATGCCATGATCTTAGTTTTCTGATTGTTGAGTTTTAAGCCAACTTTTTCACTCTCCTCTTTCACTTTCATCAACAGGCTCTTTAGTTCTTCACTTTCTGCCATAAGGGTGGTGGCATCTGCATATCTGAAATTATTGATATTTCTCCCGGCAATCTTGATTCCAGCTTGTGCTTCTTCCAGCCCAACATTTTGCATGATGTACTCTGCATAAAAGTTAAACAAGCAGGGTGTCAACATATAGCCTTGACGTACTCCTTTCCAGATTTGAACTAGTCCATTTTTCCATGTCCAGTTCTAGCTGTTTCTTCCTGACCTGCATACAGATTTCTCAGGAGGCAGGTAAGGTGGTCTGATATTCCCATCTCTTGAAGAATTTTCCACAGTTTGTTGTGATCCACACAGTCAAAGGCTTTGGCATAGTCAATAAAGCAGATGTTTTTCTGGAACTCTCTTGCTTTTTCGATGATCCAACGGATGCTGGCAATTTGATCTTTGGTTACTCCACCTTTTCTAAATCCAGCTTGAACATCTGGAAGTTCATGGTTCATGTATTGGTGAAGCCTGACTTGGAGAATTTTGATCATTACTTTACTAGCGTGTGAGATAAGTGCAATTGTGTGGTAGTCTGAACATTGTTTGTCATTGCCTTTCTTTGAGATTGGAATGAAAACTGACCTTTCCCAGTCCTGTGGCCTCTCCTGAGTTTTCCAAATTTGTTGGCATATTGAGTGCAGCACTTTCACAGCATCATCTTTTAGGACTTGAAATAGCTTAACTGGAATTCTATCACCTCCTCTAGCTTTGTTCATAGTGATGCTTCCTAAGGCCCACTTGACTTCGCATTCCAAGATGTCTGGCTCTAGGTGAGTGATCACACCATTGTGGTTATTTGGTCATGAAGTTTTTTTTTTTTTTGTATAGTTCTGTGTATTTTTGCCACTTCGTCTTAATATCTTCTGCTTCTGTTACGTCCATACCATTTCTGTCCTTAATTGTGCCCATCTTTGCTTAAATGTTCCCTTGGTATCTCTAATTTTTTTTGAAGAGATCTCTTGTCTTTCCCATTCTAATGTTTTCCTCTATTTCTTTGCATTGATCACTGAGGAAGGCTTTGTTATCTCTCCTTGCTATTCTTTGGAACTCTGCATTCGGATGGGTATATCTTTCTTTTTCTGCTTTGCCTTTCACTTGTCTTCTTTTCTCAGCTATTTGTAAGGCCTCTGCAGACAACCATTTTGCCCTTTTGCATTTCTTTTTCTTGGGGATGGTCTTGATCACTGCCTTCTGTACAATGTCAGGAACCTCTGTCTAGAGTTCTTCAGGCAGTCTGTCTATCAGATCTAATCTGTTTGTCATTTCTACTGTATAATTGTAAGGTATTTTATTTAGGTCATACCTGAATGGTCTAGTGGTTTTCCCTACTTTCTTCAATTTAAGTCTGAATTTTGCAATAAGGAATTCATGATCTGAGCCACAGTCAGCTCCTGGTCTTGTTTCTGCTGACTGTATAGAGCTTCTTCATCTTTGGCGGCAAAGAATATAATCAATCTGATTTCGGTGCTGACCATCTGGTGATGTCCATGTGTAGAGTCTTCTCTTGTGTTGTTGGAAGAGGGTGTTTGCTATGACCAGTGTGTTCTCTTGGCAGAACTCTATTTAGCCTTTGCCCTGCTTCATTCTGTACTCCAAGGCCAATTTTGCCTGTTATTCCCTGTATTTCTTGACTTCCTACTTTTGCGTTCCAGTCCTGTATAATGAAAAGGACATCTTTTTTTGAGTGTTAGTTCTAGAAGGTCATGTAGGTTTTCATAGACTCTTTCAACTTCAGCTTCTTCAGCATTACTTGTCAAAGCGTAGACTTGGATTACTGTGATATTGAATGATTTGCCCTGGAAATGAACAGAGATCATTCTGTCATTTTTGAGATTGTGTCCAAGTACTGCATTTCAGACTCTTTTGTGACTTTGAGGGGTACTTCATTTCTTCTAAGGGATTCTTGCCCATAGTAGTAGATATAATGGTCATCTGAGTTAAGTTCACCCATTCCAGTCCATTTTAAAAGTTCACTGATTCCTAAAATGTCAATGTTCACTCTTTGACCACTTCTAATTTGCCTTGATTCATGGATCTAACATTCCAGGTTCCTATGCAATATTGTTCTTTACAGCATCAGACTTAACTTCCATCAGCAGTCACATCCACAACTGGGTGTTGTTTTTGCTTTGGCTCTGTCTCTTCATTCTTTCTGGAGTTATTTCTTCACTGATCTCCAGTAGCATATTGGGCACCTACCAACCTGGGGAGTTCATCTTCAGTGTCATATGTTTTTGCTTTTTCATACTGTTGTTCTTGGGGTTCTCAAGGCAAGAATACTGAAGTGGTTTGCCATTCCCTTCTCCAGTGGACCACGTTTTGTCAGAACTCTCCACCATGATCCATCTTGGGTGGCCCTACAAGGCATGGCTCATAGTTTCATTGAGTTAGACAAGGCTGTGGTCCATGTGATCAGTTTGATTATTTTTCTGTGATTGTTGTTTTCATTCTGTCTTCCCTCTGATGGATAAGGATAAGAGGCTTATGGAAGCTTCCTGATGAGAGAGACTGACTGAGGGGGAACCTGGGTTTTGTTCTGATGCTCAGTAAATCTTTTCTGTTATGCATGCAGCTGTGTTCCCTCCCTGTTGTTTGGCCTGAGGCCAAACTATGAAGATAATGGGGACCTCCTTCAAAAGGTCCTGTGCACGCACTGGCGCGCTCAGTGCCCCAGCCTGCAGCAGGCCACTGCCGCCCCACACCTCCGCCAGAGACTCCTGGACACTCATGGGGAAGTCTGGGTCAGTCTCTTGGGGGTCACTGCTCCTTTCTCCTGGGTCCTGGTACACACAGGGTTTTGTTTGTACCCTCCAAGTGTCTGTTTCCCCAGTCCTGTGTAAGTTCTGGCGGCTCCTAATGGTGGGGTTAATGGCGACCTCCTCCAAGAGGGCTTGTGCCATACCCAGGGCTGCTGCACCCAGAGCCCCTGCCGCTGCCGCAGGCCGCTGCTGACCCGTCCTCTGTGGGAGACACTCAGACACTCAAAGGCAGGTCTAACTCCGTCTCTGTGGGTTTCCTGGTGCGCACAACATTTTGCTTGAGCCCTCTGAGAGTGTCTGGTGGATATGGGGTTTGATTCTAAAGGCTATTTTGCCCCTCCTACCATCTTGTTGGGGCTTCTCCTTTGCCCTTGCATGTGGGGTATCTTTTTTTGGTGGGATCCAACATTCTCCTGTCGACGGTTGTTCAGCAGTGAGTTGTAATTTTGGAGTTCTGCAGGAGAAGGTGAGCGCGTGTCCTTCTACTCTGCCATCTTGGATATGTCAAAAGCTTATTTGCTCTATTTATAAGCATAATTTGAGCCTCCCCAAACACAGGAAGTTCACTAGTAAATTAAAGGTGTGCCAGTTTTCCTCCAAGAACATAAAAGACAGGATAAAGCTTTTTTGTTTAAGGTTAATACAATAGAAAGAAACATGTCATTTTTTGTTTGCCAATACTTTTTTCTCATTATATCAATTGAACATAGTGGTGATGTGGGTCAGTTATGATCCACTTTTATAAGTTGTGTCACTTTGTCCCTGCTTTTATGTATAAACTCTTCTCCACATTGAAGACATAAAATTCTGAGTATGAAACTGATTTATTTATTTGGCCATGCCAGATCTTAGTTGCAGTATATGGGATCTTGATCCTCACTGTGGCATGCAGGATCTTTGCAGGACCTTAGTTGGGGCATTTGGGATCTAGTTTCCTGACAAGGGATCGAACCTGGGCCCCCTGCGTTGGGAACATGTAGTCTTAGCCACTGGACCATCAAGGAAGTACCTGTTGGTTGATTCTTTTTGGTAACTCTTTTCATTGATCCTGATTCAGGTTACTGCTCCCCTTCTCTCCAGTTAAGAGAAGGTTTTGCGTATCATAAATATTTTGTGAACTTTTGGACCAAATCTGCATTTGAAAATCCAAATTTCTTACTTCTTGATGATTTCATTACTAAAGTTCTCTTTTGTTACTTTTCATCACAGGGGAACCTACAGTAATGGTTTTGTTCTCCCAGTTATTTCTAACAAAATTCCACGGACAGAGAAGCCTGGGGGGCTACAGTTCATGGGGTTGCAAAGAGTTGGACATGACCAAGCAACTGAGTATGCACACACACACACACACAGAGTAAAAGAATTCTTTAAATATATAATGAGGGCTACTAGAGGTTTATAGAATTATGTTCATGCACATTCATCCTTTCTAAAAGACACTGATTTTTCTGATATTTGCTGTTTGTCCTTGATAGCTTTCCACTTATTCTACTTTTTCCTTGTGCTAAGAAAGTCAAGAAAACGCATTTTGTATTAAGCTCCTCCAATTTC
Organism: Cephalophus harveyi; assembly: GCA_006410635.1. NCBI lineage: Eukaryota > Metazoa > Chordata > Mammalia > Artiodactyla > Bovidae > Cephalophus > Cephalophus harveyi. The sequence continues at coordinate 56,457 of SJYT01067477.1, forward strand.
CCACTTGTCTGATTTCAGCAGTCACAGAAACTACAGTTTTTGTTTAGCAGATGCCCCCTATGCTCTTCTTCATACAGGATTGCAGAGAAACCATTCTCGGATTGAGCAATTTTGTCAGTTATTGAGGTTCACTGAGTTGCTAGAGTTTGTTACATGATCTTCCCCTGAGTAGATCTGAGAAATTACTATAACAGCCACAGTGCTTGTTGAAGAAGAGAGTGGAGTCACTGGTAAACAGGAACAGCGTGACCAATCCCAACTGTTACTGTTCACAACTCAAGCTATCTTGGCTCAAAGTACTGAGATCCAGGATGTGAGAGCTGCAGTGCATGTCTTTAGGTGCACAACCAGTATTCTGAAGATCGGTGCTGATGGCTTTTTTCAGGGAGTGCCAGATACATTTGGTCCTGCATCTGTGTGGTCTGCCGGAGCGCAGCCAGCAAAGCGCAAAGCCCAAACCTCAGAAAGCAGATTTGGCTCTGCTGACTTCTCTTAGGGAGTCATTAAAAAGGAAAAAAAAAAAAAAGAAAAAGCAGCAATATTTGTGTTTAGCCTTTTTTAAAAAAGCAAAAAACAACAATTCTTCAAAGTTGACTTACAAGTGCAGAATTTAAAAAAGGTCAATATTTTGAAAAACAAGTAAAACCTATACAATCTAATAATTCATATGATTCTGGAAAGTACACAGTTTCATTGGTGCTAATAACTCTGCTCTTAAAGGACTTCTCTTTGAAAAAGAGTAGGATAAAGCCTGTGTTTAGGGAGTCATAAATATGACTCAGAGGAATTGTTCTGGAAAAGAGAATTATGGGGACTTGGGGGCGTGTATGGGCTTCCCAGGTGGCACCGGTAGTAAAGAATCCACCTGCCAATGCAAGAGATAGGAGACAGGTTTGATCCCTGGGTCGGGAAGATCCCTTGGAGGAGGGCATGGCAACCCACTCTAGTATTCTTGCCTGGAGAATTCCATGGACAGAGGAGCCTAGCAGGCTACAGACCATCGGTGGGGTGCAAAGAGTTGGGCATGACTGAAGTGACTTAGCACGCATGCACAGGGGCACATATAGTGTCATGCTGCCTGTCGGATCAGAATGAAAAAGACGTGGGTTGACATTCAGACCTATTGGTAGTTAGGATAGTGCCCTTCTTCTGCATGATGTGTGGGGTGAAGAATTAGCTCTTACCCTGAGCACTAGTGAGGGTCCTGAGGAGTGATGACCCTCCATCCTCCTTAGGAACTGTTGAATCTTCTCTGAGACCCACTTTAGCCCATGTATGGAAGGGGGCGTCATGGAAGGGTGCCCAGGTATGCTTTCCACAGAAGGTGTTACTTTTTACTTTTTCTTGGCATTAATGATGAACCTTCTGGCTTATAATTGGGGAAAGGATCTGGATCCAAGAAGCCTGAGCCCATTTGCCTTTGTCACCAACACAAGAGGGCCCTCAACCTGTCTGCCTTTTCTCCACTGTAAATGAGGGCACTAGATGGAGGAACACACGATCTTCTGAGTATAAGTAGTAAAATATAAGTGATTATCTCTTTCTCAGAAAAATGTAAGCTTTGATGATTCTCTCAAAATAGTTCAGAATTTCAAAAAATGTCACTTAATTCAGCAAATTTCAGTTATCTATTGCATATTAATACAAATCCACAAGATTGTGACAGTGAGAACTTCTTAGAAAATACATTATAGATAGTAGGGTACTTTCCACTTATCTCTTGATTTTCAAAAAACCATGTGGGTAGGTTATTTTGCTCACTTGATAGATGTAAAAATTGATATTCACATTGATTAAGAATTTGCCCAAGTCTCTAGCAGATGGCAGAGTCAGGACTTGAACTCAGGTCTTCTGCTTCAGGTTCACACCCTCAGACAATTGTTCATTCCCCAGGAAGGATGCTGGACATCCTTGAGATGTGTCCAGTAGCAGGAAAGGATGAGCTTTAGAACAAGACTGTCTATTGGTAACTTGGTTTGGGTTTTTAATTTCATAGGAGCTATCAGTTCAGTTCAGTTCAGTTGCTCAGTCGTGTCTGACTCCCTGCGACCCCATGAATCGCAGCATGCCAGGCCTCCCTGTCCATCACCAACTCCTGGAGTTCACTCAAACTCTTGTCCGTCTAGTTGGTGATGCCATCCAGCCATCTCATCCTCTTTCGTCCACTTCTCCTCCTGCTCCCAATCCCTCCCAGCATCAGAGTCTTTTTCAATGCGTCAGCTCTTCGCATGAGGTGGCCAAAGTACTGGAGTTTCAACTTCAGCATCATTCCTTCTGAAGAAATCCCAGGGCTGATCTCCTTCAGAATGGACTGGTTGGATCTCCTTGCAGTCCAAGGGACTCTCAAGAGTCTTCTCCAACACCACAGTTCAAAAGCATCAATTCTTTGGTGCTCAGCTTTCTTCACAGTCCATGGAGCTATAGGTATAAGGAATTTATATCTAATTCTGTGCTGTATGCATTGAAGTAGCATTATAATAATGATAATTTCACTTGAAAAATCATTACAAGCAGGCTGTGTACTATACTCAGGCATGAGAAGTGTTGTGGCAAGGCACTGTGCTTTTGAAGCCTCTTGCATTTTTACATTCTCTTCTGAGCTGTTACAGCAGACTCTTCACTGGCTCCCTAGCCTCCACACATTTATTGCTCCAGTCTCGTCTAACAAAGGCATCGTTTTAAGAGTTCAAACTTATTCATATCCTGCCTTCCTTTGTGAACAGATGTTCTTGCCTGACATTCAAAGTAAAGTCCTTCAGCTACACACAGCTGTCCTTTCAGCCTCATCTGATCTCTTAAGTTTTATTCTAGACATGGAGTTCTCTACAGAATTTCTCCCAATACCCTCAGATAATTAATTACTCAGTGCCTTTGGTGACATCCCCTGTCTCCCATTTCCTACTTCTGTTTATTCAGTTCAGTTCAGTTCAGTCACTCAGTTGTGTCCAACTCTTTGCAGTCCCATGAACTGCCACACACCAGGCCTCCCTGTCCATCACCAACTCCCAGAGTCCACCCAAACCCATGTCCATTGAGTCAGTGATACCATGCAACCATCTCATCTTCTGTCGTCCCCTTCTCTTGCGCTCAATCTTTCCCAGCATCAGGGTCTTTTCAAATGAGTCAGCTCTTCACATCAGGTGGCCAAAGTACTGGAGTTTCAGCTTCACCATCAGTCCCTCCAATGAGCATCCAGGACTGATCTCCTTTAGGATGGACTGGCTGGATCTCCTTGTAGTCCAAGGTCAGTGCACCCCAATGTCAAGTCTTCCCATAAGACTCCAAGCAGAAGCATTCTTTTCCCCCCCATTTCTTTTTTAATGGTGATGAAGTACATGTAACATAAAATTGATCATTTTAACCATTTTTTTTTCAGCTTTGGTGAGATATGATTGACAAATAAAATTTTAAGATATATGAGGTGATGGATATAGTAATTTGCTAGATGGTGGGAATCCTTTCAAAATTTATCCATAGGTCAAATCACCACGATGTACCCTTTCAATATCTTACATTTTAACCATTTTAAGTGCACAGTTTGGTGGTATTAAGCACATTCATGTTTTCTTGTAACCATCATCTCCATCTATCTTCAAGACTTTTTCGTTTTCCCAAACTGACACTTGTGTACTCCTTAAACAATGACTCCCCAATTCTCCTTCCTCCCAGACCCTGGAAGCTACCATTCTACTTTCTGTCTCTATAAATATGACTACTCTAGGTACTCCACCTAAGTGGAAACATACAGTGTTTGTTTTTGCTTGTTCTTTGGTGTCTAACTTGTTTCACTTACCATCATGTGCTCAAGGTGATCCATGTTGTAGCATGTGTCAGAATTTCCTTTCTTTTTAAGCCTAAATCACATTCCATTGTGTTAGTGTGTGTATAAATATACCACATTTTGTTCATCCATCCATCCTTTGCAGGACACTTGGTTTACTTCCACTTTTCAGCTATTATAAATAATCCTGCTATCAATATGGATATATAAATGTCTGTTCAACTGCTTTCAATTCTTTTGGGTATATACCTTAGAAGTGGAATTACCAGATTGTATGTTTAGTTTTTTGAGGAGCTGATGTTTTCTGCAGTGGTTGCACTATTTTACATTTCCACAACCAGTACCCAAAGGTTGCAATCTCTGCCTCCTCACCAAAACTTTTCTTTCTTAATAATCATCCTAATGGCTGTGCAAATTGGTGTATCGTTGTGGATTTGATTTGCATTTCCCGGGTGGTTAGTAATGCTGTGCATCTTCTCATGTGCTTACTAGCCATTTGTCTGCTGTCATTGTAGCAGCACAAAAGAAGATTTGAAATGACCTGACATACTTCAAGACTATCAGGAAAGTTTTGAATCAACTGGTTTTTCCAAGCTAATAAGAGCAGTTCTGTCTTTAAAATCACAGAAGTCCTTGCACAAGGCATTTCCAGTTTGGAGTATGCTGGTAGCAACAGGCCAAGGGTGACATAACCCTGCCTTCCATTCACTCCCACAATCAGCTACTGTTTTCAGAGGTTTCTGGGATTCAGGGGCAATCCTGTCATATTACACTCAATTTCTGCATCTTACTGCCTTCTTGACTGACTTCCAGAGACAAAGTGAGGGTTCATCCGAACACTGGCTGATTGACGCTTTCAGCATCTCTTCATCTCAGCTGCTGTGTAGACCTACATATATCCATATGCAATGGGAATGGGACACTTAGTGTCTCAGTGAGTGATCTTATTCTTGGACTGGTGGAAGGATCCAGAGCAACCTGCCCAAGATTGTGAGTTGAATCCCCAAATAAAATATATCGTAGTCTCCCTTTAGGTTGGTCCATGTACTTCCCCTCCTGGGGAATTGGATGGCATCCGAGTAAGGAGGATGGTGTTTCTCTAGCTTGGCTTTTAAAAAGTAGTTACACATTAGCAACCAGTACTTTAGAGACAAAGACACTGACACTGAAAGTTCAAGAAATTTACTCAAGATTACACAGATTTTGAGTTTCAGAGCCAAGATTTCTAGAGCATTATTACAACATGGGGGCTTCCCAGCTGGTGCCATGGTAAAGAGTCCACCTGCCAATGCAGGAGATGCAAGAGATGTGGGTTTGCTTCCTGGGTCAGAAAGATCCCCTGGAAAATGAAATAGCAGCACACTCCAGTATTCTTGCCCAGGGAATCCCATGGATAATGGAGCCTGGTGGGCTACAGTCCAAGGGGTTGCAAAGAGCCAGAGATGACTGAGTGACTAAGCACACACACACGCGCGCGCACGCACACACACACACACATATTACAACATGGGTTTTGTGATAGGCATTCAATAAATGTTTGTTAAATGAATGGATGAATTAATAGATGGTCAGTCTGTTAATGTCAGCTGAAATGTCAGATCAGCAGAAGAATTGGTTGATGATTGCAACTGAACAGAAGATATCCATTCTTAGGCTTGTTTCTCTGAAAAAAATTCTAGAATGGAGGCATTCTTTTAATATAACAGGTCTCTAGTTCAATATTTTTGAGCCTAAATGGCAACTGTTAGTGGGGCGGTGGGTGGGGGGATCATCTATATCCATGAAGACCCTTAGAAAAAGATTTCCTATGTGTTTAAATTTCTTTTCCATAAGGACAAGTTCTCATTTAACTTAGTTTATGACATGTCTTAAATCTCTTTATAGACAGTATACCTTCTCACATTGCTAACAAGGAGAAAACAGGTGCTGGGAAAACTAGTTTGAGGAACCCAGATGACAGGGAATTTCCTTGGGATCTTTCTGTACTTGTTATATAAACTCTCATACTCTGATACATTTTGATTGGTGAAACTGATAAGACAGAGAGAATGCCAGCTTAAGCAATAGCACGTGATTATAAAGGTTTTGATTTTGTGTGTGTGTGTATTACTGGAGAAGCCATCTTTTTATCAGCTAGCGTGTCTTTTTCCAGAATGCGTGAAGTTCCATGATTCACCTTTAAGCCTTTAGGCAAACAGCCTCCCTGTAAAGGAAAGGAATTTACACGGTCAGAATAGGCAACTATTTTCATTGTCATTCATCATTTACCGTACTTGGGGGCTATGGAATTTTGCTCCCTGTTTAGGCCATTAGTCATGAGAGCCATTGGTCACACAGGTCGTCCTGACTGATGTGTCTTTGTAAACTAGCCCTAGTGAGCCTGCAGGCCTTGAGACTGGTGAAAAATGGATGCACTTGCTATGTCTGAGAGAACATTCGCTCTTGCCTCCTCTTTTAAAACTTCCAAAGGGCTGTCTTTTTCTACTGGGCAGACTGAATTGGATGTATTTTCTCTCAAAGGGCTCTAGCAGTTTTTCTCTGTAGATGGTCTATTTAAAATTTCTCTTCAGTTGTAGTATTTCAGGCATCCAGTATTCTCATCTAGTGTTCTTTATTATTATTATTATTTTAATTTTTACTTTATTTTACTTTACAATACCGTATTGGTTTTGCCATACATTGACATGAATCCACCATGGGTGTATATGAGATCCCAATCCTGAATCCCCCTCCCACATCCCACCCCATATCCTCTCTCTGGATCATCCCCGTGTACCAGCCCCAAGCATCCTGTATCCTGTATCGAACATAGGCTGGTGCTTCGTTCTTACATGATAGTATACATGTTTCAATGCCATTCTCCCAAATCATCCCACCCTCTCCCTCTCCCACAGAGTCCAAAAGTCCCTTTATGGTGATAAATATGAGGTCATAATTTTCTAATCTAGTAAATGACAAGACCAGTTCTTCTGATTAACTTTAAGAAACATGTCTTTCATGCAATTTATGTGACTTTGAGAACATTTCCTAGACACATGGACACATGAGAGGACAGCTTCTCCTCCATTATTAGGTACCCTAGAAGGTTTGCTTAAACGACTGGTGTAGAACGGATGATCTTGTTATCTATTGCACTATTTAATTTAGTGATTTATACAATCTCTCCTCTAGTGATAGAAACCTTTGTAATTAGCAAGACAATCTCTGGGCTTCCCTGGTGGTTCAAGTGGCAAAGGATCTGCCTGCAATGCAGGAGACCTGGGTTTGATCCCTGGGTCAGGAAGATTCCCTGGGGAAGGGACTGGCTACCCACTCCAGTTCTCTTGCCTGGAGAATTCCATGGACAGAGGAGCCTAGCAGGCTACGGTCCATGGGGTGGCAAAGAGTTGGATACGACTGAGCGACTAACATTTTCAACCTCTTATGAATGTGAATGTAGTTTGTGGAATCCAGAGGAAAGAGAGGAAAAAGCAATGAGAAACACATACCTTAAATTATTTATTGGTCATTAGGCACATTCATTTTTCACATTCCCAAAGGTATACTTGGACTTCTACAGACTTTTTCAAGAAACTTGATGTGTTTTACACATGAGATCTTGCTAATCTATATATCCAAACTCAATTTGGAATTAGAGCAGAACAATTGGGAAAATGGAAATTGTTACACACTATGAAAGTAAAAGTGTTAGTCTCTGGTCTGTGTTCGCTCTTCATGTGTGATCCCATGGATTATATAGCCCTCCAGGCTCCTCTTATCTTGGAATTCTCCAGGCCAGAATACTGGAGTAGGTAGCCATTCCCTTCTCCAGGGGAACTTCCCAACCCAAGGATTGAACCCAGGTCTCCTTCATTGCAGGCAGATCCTTTACCATCTGAGCCACAAGGGAAGCCCACACACTATACACAGAGAAATAAAAATATACTATTAAAAAAGTACAAGTCTTCGTATCTAGAATCTGACATTTATAACCCTCTATTTGGTGAGCTTCTGGAGACCAGAAACTGTACTTTTGATTCTGTAATGTCCTTAGTAACCTCTAGGATGCTTCTTTTTATGTCAAGTTAAAGAGAATGGAACACTCTGAACTTCACTGCATTTCTCATCTACATCATCAAGGTTAATTATTGTAAATTGCTGTGGGTGGGGACTCTAAGTAGCCTTGTTCTCCCCAAAATAGCTAGCACAACATACAGTTAATGATTAATATATCCTTACTTAGTTGTGTTTGACTCAGTCCAAAGGAAGGTAGTGTCTGCTTGAAGAGCTTCCATTAGTTAATAATTATTAAATGTTATAACAAATGAAATGTGCTGAAGTCTTAGAAAAAAAATGTTTGAGCAATATCATAGAGTAAGTTTACTTTTCCTTTGGTTTCTTCTAGCAGAAAGGAACCTTTCTTAGATAAGTAGGATCCAAGATTAAGAGGGGAAAAATAGAAGGTTTAAGTAAATGAAATCTTTTCGTTGCTAATCTGCATGTGGAAAATCGACAACAATTTCTTTTTTTCAGCATCTCTTAGTCCTATACAAGTAGCAGTTGCTTCTGTTAAACTCATATGTGACTAAGTATGTATTGATACTGACTCTGAATGTAGCAAATATTTAGAAATTAACTTTTAACCCAAACATCACTTCATGTTGTCTTAATCTGCACTGGAAGAATTTAAGTAAATGAGTTGAGGTTGTACTCCTCAAAACAGAGTTATGCTTCATTCTTGAATAGCGCTGAGCTTCTTTTTAAAATGATAATATTTAGACTGATCCTCCCCTTCAGACTTGACTTTCCAAAAAGCAACAGTGTGGCCTTTGAGGCTGACTTTGAGTTGGAAGGGAACCACCGAGGTCATCTAATCTAGTGGTTTCTCCACCTACTCACAGTGACATAGCTGTTTATTGACATAAGTTGGTTATGGGGGTACAAGTTGTGCCTTCTGCCTGGGGAGGAAAAATCTCTTCTTTTTGCTCCTTAATTCATCCTCCAATCTGTGCATCAAGCATTGAGCTGTTTCAATCTAATTTCATCCAATTTCATTTTACTTCTTTCCCCCAGTTAATTGCTTTAAGCTTCTTGGATGACATGAATTGGGGGAGACAGATGCTGAGTGGTTGAGATGGGGGACCTGTTAAAGGCAAAATAAATCACATGAAAAAGATTTTCTGTGTTTTTCCCACTTGGGATCTGGCTAGTTTTACAGGTTGATTTAGAGGAGTGCAAAAAAATTTTGGCTTTCAGATCAAAGTGATGTAATCTCCTCAAGAGGCTGCATAGAATCCTTTGTGTCATTTAAGAAAGAACACTACAAATAATGACAAACAATGACAACAACCGTAGTAAAACAACAGTAATAACAATAGCAACAATGACGTGTCAAGTGTTTTAATATGTTATTTTCTTGAACACTCATGCCAACCCTAGAAGTAGATATTATGATAATATAATCTTTACTTTGAGGAGGGGCGAATGAAGAAATGAGGAGGCATGAGAAGTTAACTTGCCCCAAGTCACACACTTTAAAGCTTCTTGAAAAAAATAATGCAGTTTCCATAGCTTGAAGTAAACATCCTTTTTAATAGATGGTTAGAAGGAAAAATATGAAAATTTGAGTTGCTTATCATTTTGCAGTATATTAGGAGAAAACTAATTAATGTTGCAAGATTCATTAGAAGAATGGAGTAGAGATTAACATTCACCATTTCTGGAATCTTGGATTTATGATAAGATTGCTTTTTTTTCAAATGATTCTTGAAGCATAAGAAATTTTATATTTGTTAACTTAGAAATCCCTAAATTTTGAAATGCATTGTTTGTTTAGTTGTTAAACCATAGAACTAGGGCTATCACTAGACGTGGGGACTTGCTTCAGTTGTTTTTCAGAGGTTTATGCCCACCCTCCTCTTTAAACAAGTTTTCCTTACCACAGACAGTGCCCTCTGAGACTCCATCTGACCTCTGACCAGAGATATATATTTGAATTAAAGAGCATTTGGAATGTTGCTGTCACTATTATAGCTGAGAGGCATCCCATTCTCTGTCTCGTGAAGCCTTGGTTAACTCAAATTCAAATCACAAGAAGCCTCAGTTAACAGGGATGTTTTTTATTTAAAGGAGGCAAATAATAAGAAAATAAAATAACATTAGAATGATGAGAAAGCAGAGCACAAAGCACAAAGACTTCATAAGAATGTTCTGGGAATGAGGAGTTCAGTCTACTATATGATTGTTTTGTCCTTTCCTTTAGGGGGCCATACAGTGAATACTCATTTAAGGGATAATAATACTGAGATGCTGGAAGACAGACCATCAGAACTGGGAGGTTCCTGTTATTATTTCGATGAGGACACTGAGGCCCAGGGAGGTGGTCTACAAGAGGTCACTTTTAAGAGTGGTGCTATTTTATCATTTCATCCTGCCTTGGCCATCAGAGATTTGTTCATTATGCTGCTTACTAAGGCATAGATATAGATTAATGTGTCTTAAAAAACTTTTACCAAGGATTGAGATAAACAGTATTTTCTGTTTTAACTGTTTGCTTTTAGTCATAAGGATGGAAGGACTTAATAGTTTGGATATTGGAAAAATGTTAAGATGCGTAGAAAGGACAGAGGAATAATAGGATAATACCAGAAAGCCAGAACAATTAAGTGGTAAATCATGTACCAGTTTTAAATTGGTACCAATTTTAAATACCAATGAACAACATTTCCCAAGCAGGATTTCCCTGGAATATCGGTAGAAATATTAAAAAACGTTATCCTCCTTGTCCGAGTAAGTTTGTGAAATGCTGACTCCTTTATACCTTCTTAGGCATTCACAACTGATGTTAACTTTTTAAAGGCTCTGAGAATTCCTATAGTAGAGAAACATATTCAACCTTGTTTAAACCAGAATTTTCAAGTTTATCTGAGGAATGGAGTTTTTAATGGCATCCTTTGGTAGTTTGGAGTGTTCTTGCTTATTTTTGGCTGTGCTGGGTCTTCGTTGCTGCGTATGGGCTTTCTCTAGTTGCAGAGTGAGGGCTACCCTTCCTTGCAGTATGCAGATCTCTCATTGTGATGGCCTCTCCCCTTGCAGAGCATGGGCTCCAGAGCTCTGGCTCAGTAGAACTTAAGGCACAGGGGCCTGGTTGCCTTGCAGCATGTGGGATCCTCCCGAAAAGTGAAAGTCGCTCAGTTCCTGTCCAACACTTTGCGACTCGATGGACTATTCTGCAAGCCAGAATACTGGAGTGGGTTGCCTTTCCCTTCTCCAGGGAATCTTCCCAACCCAGGGATTGAAACCAGGTTTCCTGCATTGCAGGCGGATTCTTTACCAATCGAGCTATCAGGAAAGCCCAACTGACATTTAAACTAGCGGAGGGATCTTACCGGACCAAAGATCAAACCTGTGTTCCTTGCATTGGCAGGTAGATTCTTAACTACTGGACCACTAGGGAAGCCCGAGGGATGGAATTTTTTAGAGTGTTCTAGGCCAGTGTTTTATAAACCCAGATTGAGAAATGTGTGATTTAGGGATCCTGAGGATAAGGAAGGCAGGGGGCAGGTGAGCAGAATTGAGAGCTTTGTGGAGGGTGGGGTGTTTGAGCCAGGCTTTAAAGAATGAGTGAGGCGTGAATATAGAGAGGAACAAGCAAAAGTGTGGGGCCAGGAAGGAGCACCAGACACAGCACTCAGCTGGTGCTCAGTGAACATTAACTGAGTGAGTGTATGAGTGAAAATCTGATTTCCATGGAAGGCAGTTTGAATATCAGCTGGATTGGCATGAAAAATTGAGAGGTGAACCCAAAGTTGAAGAGGCAGCATCATCCGATTCTTGAGGGTCAGGCTGAATATTCAGGACTTGATCCAACAGGGAGCACTTGTGTTCCTAGGCCGAGGGTGACAACAGTAAAGCAGTGTTTGGGAAGAATACCCCCAGGGTGGTGTGGAGCCAGGTAGGGACGGAGAGGCCAAAGCCACAGTGAGGGCACGGAGCCTTAGAGAGTGAGCTAAGCTCTGTGGTTAAAAAGTAGGTCACATACTGGTTTTAATACATACCCAAGTAATAGCAAAAACAGGAGACCTTTTTAAATATAAGAAGTATTTGGAAAACTCAGCAATGGCCACAGGACTGGAAAAGGTCAGTCTTCATTCCAATCCCAAAGAAAGGCAATGCCAAAGAATGCTCAAACTACCGCACAATTGCACTCATCTCACACTCTAGTAAAGTAATGCTCAAAATTCTCCAAGCCAGGCTTCAGCAATATGTGAACCGTGAACTTCCTGATGTTCAAGCTAGTTTTAGAAAAGGCAAAGGAACCAGAGATCAAATTGCCAACATCCGCTGGATCATGGAAAAAGCAAGAGAGTTCCAGAAAAACATCTATTTCTGCTTTATTGACTATGCCAAAGCCTTTGACTGTGTGGATCACAATAAACTGTGGAAAATTAGGGCAGGAGGAGAAGGGGACGACAGAGGATGAGATGGCTGGATGGCATCACCGACTCGATGGACAAGAGTTTGAGTGAACTCCGGGAGTTGGTGATGGACAGGCAGGCCTGGCGTGCTGCAACTCATGGGGTCGCAAAGAGTCAGACACGACTGAGTGACTGAACTGAACTGAACTGAAGCTAGACTACTCCATCACAACCATCTTTGATATTTTGAAGAACACAGGGATAGTGAAGTATTATCATAATAGATAGGAAAAATGTCCCTGGAGATAGGGAACTTGTGGAATGTATATATGATATAATATCTACATATCTATTACTAACACATGTTTGTCCTTCATTATGCTAGGAAAGCGGAGAAGGCAATGGCACCCCACTCCAGTACTCTTGCCTGGAAAATCCCATGGACTGAGGAGCCTGGTAGGCTGCAGTCCATGAGGTCCCTAAGAGTCAGACATGACTGAGCGACTTCACTTTGATTTTTCACTTTCATGCATTGGAGAAGGAAATGGCAACCCACTCCAGTGTTCTTGCCTGGAGAATCCCAGGGACAGAGGAGCCTGGTGGGAGGCTGTCTATGGGGTCGCAGAGTCGGACACAACTGAAGCGACTTAGCAGCAGCAGCAGCAGCATGCTAGGAAGGTGTGAAATTCAGGATAAAATAATCTGTCAGGAAATGTCACCAGCCAGAGTTCCTGAAGTGGGTTAGTTAGACACTGGCTTTCCAAGTGTTTTTTGTGTCCTCATTTTGCAAAATTGTGCATATGAAGAGGCCAGTAATTTCTTTTTATGCATCTTATGAAAACTCTTAGGACTCTCAACGTAATTCCTTTTCCTTTTCTTAAAGAAAGAAAACTAAAAGTGTTCAGTGAAGTGCTTATGTGCCTGTTTGTCTTCATTTTGCTGTTGCTGCTGCTGCTGCTAAGTCGCTTCAGTCGTGTCCGACTCTGTGCGACCCCATAGACAGGAGCCCAACAGGCTCCCCTGTCCCTGGGATTCTCCAGGCAAGAACACTGGAGTGGGTTGCCATTTCCTTCTCCATTGTGTGAAAGCGAAAAGTGAAAGTGAAGTCGCTCAGTCGCATCCGACTTCTAGCGACCCCATGGACTGCAGCCTACCAGGCTCCTCCATCCATGGGATTTTCTAGGCAAGAGTACTGGAGTGGGGTGCCATTGCCTTCTCCGGTTTTGCTGTTGAGTTATTGTTTATTTTCTGTTTGCTTTGCTTAATTCTCTTCCATTTGCTCTTAGGCTAGACAAAGAGTTCAGTTCTCTTTGGGGTGAAATATTTTCCAGAATCAGCCAAAATAAAAAACTACACACACATGCACACACACACTGGTCTTAAATAGCATTCCTTTCTAAACAGTGATATAAAGATAAGTTACATCACAGCCATTATTGCTTGGTGGCTTGAATGCTCAGACAGTTTTAAGGGATGGTCTTGAAATGCCTACTCATTTATTCTATATTCAGTGACTCTATTGGCTTTTATACTTTTATTTCTAGTGTACCTTTTCTAAGAAGTACCCCCAACCCTGCACCATTGACTCTGAACCACCTACCACATCCTACATCTATGTTTTCCAATCTACTTTTACTTTTGTGCACAGAGCTAGTATTTTATTTACGTAATTAGCATGTTCTATTCGTGTGCTTATTTCTTCCAGGTTCTTAATCATTGTGTCTATCTTTTCCTAAGGAGTCAGGTCTTGGAGATCATTGCTCTGCCCCAGTGGTTCTCAGCTACTAAAGATAAGAATCACTGGAGAGCTTTCTAAGCATTCTGATGCTTAGGTCTCACCCTCTAAGATCATGAATAATTTGTAGAACCCCCTGTTTATATCAAGCCCAAATCATAAAACTATATTGTAGTGAGTAGGTGCTAGGAAAATCTATTAACATATGGTAAATGCTTTATATTAAGGTAATGAAAATTGTTTAGGAAATTTCAAGCTGCCAGTACCATGACACATTTCTTTTTTCTTTTTTTGGTAACAATTTTCTAAAGATCACTAGTGATGGACCATCTTTTAATTAACTCAAGGGTAAAATCTAGTGATGATAAATTCACTTTTGGATTCAGACTTTATCATCCTGGTTTTAAAAAAATCAACATACTAGTGCAATATACTATATGTCCTATTTAGCAGATATTGTTGGAACACTTAAACATGCATTTTCTTTTGGGAATTAGAAATTAAAAAAAGAAGTCTTTTAAGCAATATTTTGTTGTAGTTGTTCAGTTGCTAAGTCATGTCAGACTCTTTGATCCCTGGACTGCAGCATGCCAGGCTCTTCTGTCCTCCACTATCTCCCAGAGTTTGCTAAAATTTACGTCCATTGAGTCAGTGATACTATCTACCCATATCATCCTCTGCTGCCTGCTTCTCCCTTTGTCTTCAGTCCTTCCCAGCATCCCCCCATTCTTGGTGTATGTGTGTTTTCAGCCTTTGAGGAATAATTTTTGGAATGATTGTTCTTAAATTTTACCCATAAATTATTGTCCCATGGCCTAAGTGTGTTAGAGAACACCCAAACCAGTGTGTAACAACACCCTGTGAGAGGCCTGGGAGTGTGGTAGGAAGGTGTGGAAAGAGCAAAGGTGTGGTGTGCCCAGGGCAGGAAGGGGTGGGATCAATACCTGAGCCCCACTTACCAGTAGACAAAGCCACATATTCATTTGGGAATAAACCCCAAATTATGCATCCTCAAGGCTTTTCTTCTCATGCCTCTTCCTGGCCACTTTGTTCTGAAAACCTTTTTTTCATATAACTGCCTGATGATTATTCATCTCACCAATGCCTGGATGAGAAATGGAGTTATACAATTTTACACGAGCAATTTGAAAGCTTGAATTAAATAATTTTCTCAGGTTTTGAGAGAAACAGATCTTAAGAAAGGAGTTTCTTGAACAAATAGAAACTAACTATAAAATAGTTGTACCTTCAGTTATGTATTTAAATCATCCTTTCTGCTAAGTTTAGTTTTTCAGTACTTATAAATCACAGTGCATTCCAGAGAGGTTTTGAACATCATGCATCCAGATGCTGTTTTTCAGCTCTAGTGGAAATACTCTTCTCAGCTTCTGAATTTGAAACTGCTTTGCAAAATTCTCTTGAGTTCTTAGAGGCTATAAAGCAAGTCATGGGCAATTGAACAGAGGTCTCTCTTGTTTGTGTCTCAGATGCACACCAGAAAAGAATCATTTTGGCAGATTTGACTGATAAATGAACACTGGTGGGGGATGCATGGTGTGCAGTCAGGACATCTTGACGGGTGGCAATGACAGAGGGTCTGGGGTGACCTGTCCCCAGGGACATGAAAGAGTTGCAAATTTCGTCATTAATCACCTCTGGAACAGCTGTTTTAAATGTTCAAACTTAACTGATAGGAACGTGGCACAGCCAGACGGCTGGAGGTTAGTGTACTTTCCTTTAGGGAGGGGAAGTGTTTGGATACTCACAGGCAGTCAGCTGTGATGGACATGAAATTCCAGGAGAAGGTGCACTTGGAGAGGTCAAGTGTATGGAGGGAATTTCAGAAATTGAGTTTTTAAAGTAACAAAAGCCTTATGAAACATCTAAAGATGCAGAAGGACGTCTCACAGATTATTTTGACTAATAGTTTCAGCTGAGGAAAATGACTGTCACCCAGGTTTGTTATTCATACACTTCATGACATTAGATCCTTTGTAGGCATGTAAGTTGGGCTTCCCTGGTGGCTCAGCAGTAAAGAATCTGCCTACAACCCAGGAGCCACAGGAGACGTGGGTTTGATCCCTGGGTCAGGAAGATCCCCTGGAGGAGGGCATGGCAACCCACTTCATCATTCTTGCCTGGAGAATTCCATGGTTAGAGGAGCCTGGCGGGCTACAGCCCATTAGGGTCACAAAGAGTTGGAAACAACTGAAGCGACTTAGCATGGCATGGCAGGCTTGTAAATCATGTAGCCACATGGCTGCCCCTTCAGACCTTATTTCAATTTATGGTTGGCACACTTGCAGAATTTTCCAATCATACCCCACTGGAAGGTTGACAAATATGACATTGATTGTTGAAGCTTAGATCCAATTTAAAGAACTTGCTTGTGAAAGAATATTTGCAAAGGCAGTTTGTAAAGTATGCACCAAATTGCAGGCACATCCAGAAATAAGGACCAGAATTAATGATCCCACTTGTTGTAGGTAACAATCATTGTTTATTACTAAAGTTGAAGCACAACATCTAGATTTTTCCAGATATATCCAGAATAAATACAAACAAATTTGAGACCTACAAGCATTAAGTACTTTCTCATGGGTGTGGGCAAGCTTGTTTCTGATCAGAAAACAACCTATGTTGTTCATCTTTTCATCTTTTTCCACATCTTTTTTTTTTTTTTTTTAAATCAGTGTTTCTCAGATCTTTCCTTTCAGGTGCCTGAGGATTTGAGAAGACCCAAATTAGCCTACTTGGACAGTTGCACATAGGAGCATTGTCCAGAACAGGCCCAGTTAGGATTTGTATGGGCAAATATTTTCCAGAATTACTCTCAACACTTAAGGACTCAGTTTTAACTTTCTCTAATGACTTCAGTTTGAAATCCATAAAAAGAAAACAAAAATTTTGTGATTTCGCTGTTATTTCTTATCTTTTAAATATTTTCTCATGCCTGTAATTACTGTTCTACTAAAATAACAGTCACTTCATGTATTGGACCTCTTTGTTTTCCTTCTTCTTTTCTCTTTCCCACTTTATAATCAAACTTTCCTCTACCAATACCTAACATGGTGCCATTTTTCTGCCACACTTCTGACCTCAGGTGCAAAGGACTAATTACACTGCCACAGGATTCTCTCCAAAGGCCAAGTCTGAATATGAATTTGTTGATTCAGTAGTACGACCGAAAAGGAACTGCTTTCAAGGATGAAATCAATTGTGTAAAGAATTTCTCCATTAGAGAAATTTTATTTTCTCACTACAACTCCTGGGAGAAAATCATAGTACAGAGTTATTTTAGAGATAACGTTCCATGAAGGTCGACAAGTACAATGATAAGAAACATCCAATTTATTCACTTTCCCAAAGGAATTAATTTGCATGTTATTTTAAATTTTGTTTAAACATATTTATTTTTTATCTTAGATTTCGTTAAATGGACCTTCATGGTTGTCATTTCATGATCTGTACCATTACTGAGACAGACTGAAATCATTCTGAAAGTTTATCCTACATCTCCCTTCAAAAGAAAAGCTTTGGATTTTCTTAAATTTTCTTATTTTTACTGAGACGGTTTCCTCCAAGAAATGAAAAATGACTTTATAACTTTGAACTTGCCAGCTGAGTCACAGCAGGCCTGAATATAAAATAGCTAAAAACACGTGTGTGCATTCCTACCCGAAGCAGCATTCTTTCTTCCATAGATCACTGTCACTAAAGAATTCAGTTAAATACAAAGACCCTCAGGTAGAAATGGGTTGTTGAGAGCCACCCTGAGTCTCTGAGTCTGTGAGGGAGCTGGAGAAAGCTACTCAGATGTGTGAGCCCTGCTGGAAAGGTCATTAGTAAATGTTTATCGCTCCAGTGGTTTCTTGGACCCCAAGCAGGTTAAAAATAAATAAAATATAAGGGTGGGGGAAGGGAGCTTACATTGAAACTTTTCTGTCTTATCAAAATTAGCAAGAATGCTCAGCGCTTTATTCATTATAATAAAGGATCAGCAGATAAGGTATTTTGTCCTATAGTATTCTGCTTCTGTACCATGAATACTTATAGTATTATATAATGATGATATTATGATATTGAATGATATAATAATAACTGTAATAATGGAATCATGGATATTGTCTGTGATTCATTTCAGTTTCACTAACTCTGACAAGTCTAACATTAAAATTGGAGGCTTTGTAGCAGAATATTACATGTGAGGTAAAAAAAATGAAGGTTGATTTCAAGGGTCCCAATCCACGTCCTATTCTTATGACTACAATTTGCATTTTTATAGCACCTTTTAATCAAGGACTGCTCAATAATTTTGTGAACATTATTAAGGCTTACAGGCTGCTATACATTTACACTCGCAGCTAGGTGCTCTATTCAGAGTTCTGGATTTTTTTCCTATTTTACATCTGATTGTTGATGCAAATGTCCTAGAACATGGGTGGTGGACTTGTGTTTTAATGCTGTGTAATTTTGTTATAACATAGGAAGGAGAGCAGATTTTGGCTTTAAATCATGTAAATGGCAAAGTGGTAAATAGAGACTGGAGGCATGACTCATAGTTCTTCCACTGTACCTCCAAAACAGCATCTCATCAGGGAGACCAGAAAAATTACATTCACTGGAAAGTCAAATAGAACACCACATTGGTTTAATATCATTTTTATACCATCGTATTTTATAGTATTAGTCATAGTGCTTATTTGATTTCAAATACCATAAACCCTGTTAATTATAGTCAATAAAGTTTTGAGGATTTTTTTTGCCTCCTTATAAAACCTTATGATGTGAAAAGAGGAAAAACGACAGGCATCCAGGGGAGTTGTATGCATTTATTTACCCATTGGTGCAATTGAGAGTTGCCAGCCATCCATGTTGATTATAAAAATGAGGGCCTGAATTTGTTCTTATGCCCCAATGGTAGGTAATGTGGTGGTACCACATCTCTTAGACTGAAGAGATGTGTACTGTAGAAATTCCTGCTTCTGTCTCTCTTGAGAGTAATGGGAATTAAAAAAAATAATTTCAGTTTGAATTAGAAATGGAAAAATTTGTATATATAACTTGTATATCTTCCTTACTCATATCCTTCTGTGGCTATATGAGACATCTTTGTCTCCAAAGATTTTCAAGCATCTAATAGATCCTACATGTAGTGATGAATCGATTCTGTTCATGAGCCTTTTTGGGATTAAAAAGTTTGAATAAACATCTGTACCATTTAGTCTTTTTTGCAGTACCTTGGTGGATGCCATCCCTCGTAGTTCTCTGTTGTACCAGGTGAGAAGAGGAATGTAGGAAAATTGTGTTTTACACATAGGCTCTCCCACCTTTATTGTTCTCGTGTAGCCTTCATTTGGGGTCTCCCCTAGTGGCTTGGTGACAAAGAACCACCTGCCAATGCAGGAGACTTAAGAGACGTGGGTTTGATCCCTGGGTTGGGAAGATCCCCTGGAGGAGGGCATGGCAACCCACCCCAGTATTCTTGACTGGAGAATCCCATGGACAGAGGAGCCAGGCAGGCTACAGTCCACGCAGTCACAAAGAGTTGGGCACGACTGAAGTGACGGAGCACACACACAGAGCCTTCATTTGGACCACTTTTTGAGACTCCCCTTGAGGATCCAGTGAGGGAGTTAAGCACCTATCCTTTTTTGAAGCATTTGAGTCCTGTTACTACCAGTTGGATTTAGAGGTCCTGGTGTCATTATTGAGACATTTGCCTATTTACATTTTCCCTAATTGTAGGTTAAAAGCCAGAGGTACGGTGGGAAAAGGCCTAACTCATGAGTGGGAAATGAGAGCCTAGAAATCTAAATATTTGCTCTAGAGCTGATTTCACCCATCCTGTATGCATCCTGATGCCACAGTGGAACTCAGTCAGCCTATGAGTTTTGCAGAGAATGACTGTGTCACATTGCTATTAGAATGGAAGTAGAAGCAGTTCAAACCTAGAAGTGGCTTGAAAGGTCTTGAATTTTTGATGAACGGTTAAAACTCGGGTGAATACAAGCTAACAAATATCTTGATTGTGTCAGCCTTTAGGACTCTGAAGGACGGAGGATCAGGTTTTCACACTGCTGCCAGGGCCCTGGGCCAAGGAGCTCAGAGCCCCTGGGGAGTTCTTCATCTGTGAATTACTGAGGTTGAGTTAGGTGGTTCGTGTGTTTCCTCCCAGCTCTAAGGTTCCTTGATTCTATGACATGACAGCAGATCCCCACAATAGTTGTACAGCCAGACGAGACTTCATTTTATGTTCTGAGGTGTGATGGTGTGGGGCGATCGTTAATTATGCCCGGAACAGTATCATCTCTTTGGTGGCTCCTTGAGCTATTCCGTGTGAAGAGCTCTATTAGTTGAAGGATGAGCATTTTCAAGGTGCCATAATCATTGGATTGACTGCCAATAGGACTTTACAAAGGCAAGTGATATTTTTCTCAATTTGTTTTTGCTTCTCATTCTTTCCTTTTCTCATCTTTTCCACTTCTGCTTATTTCTTTTTTTTAAAAAAATATATGTATTTATTTGTCTGTGCTGGTTGTTCATTGCAGCATCTGAACTGTTAGTTGCAGCATGTGGGATCTAGCTCCCTGACCAAGGTCAGACCTGGGCCCCTGCACTGGGAGCACACTGGGCTGCCAGGGAAGACCCTCCTTTGCTAATTTCTTAGTTGACATTATTTGGAGACTAAGTATATTTTAGTAGATACATGAAGTTAACATAAATATTCGTTGAATTATTCTTCTATATATTGAATATTCATTTATTTATTCTGATGTATGTTTTGAGCATCTTCTCTACATCAGGTACCCTGTTAAATGCCAGCATTACAACAGTGAAAAGAGGAAATTTACCCTCGCCAAATGGTACTTATAGTCTAGTGGAAGTAAAATATGATTTCTTGTTTCAATTTTGAGAGGAATTTGAAACTACTGTTTTATAACTAGATTAAATTGCTTGTTACTTATTTGTGAATCCTTTCTTTTCCTTTCATGAATTAGTGAGAATTTATATGAAATAATAGTTCTATCATCTCTTCTATATCATACTCTTGGGTATCCTGAGGATTCAACTGAATATTCACTGAACTTTTACAGTGTGTTCTTATTTGCATTTGTGATTCAAACAGGAAAGGTGCTCTCCATACATTGCTGTATTTTGTGGGGATAGAGAGTCAAAGGATTACTTGGAGTAAAAAAAAAATCTGACAATCATAGGACTCATGAAAAAAACTTCACATACTCAGTTGTGTCACAAAGTTCCAATATAAAATAGAGTTTATCCATGTCCTGACTACAGCCTTTTCAAGAACATAATTGTAGAGTCTTGTATACTAACTTGTAATTCTTTTTTGTTTTTACAGCTTTTATTGCCTTTAACTGAGATTGTTTGTTTAATTACAGACCAAGTTTGTGGTTTCCTAGCTTTCTTTTCCCAAACTTTCACAAGGACTTTCAAGGAGACCTAGGAGAGCTATGTTAAAAA
The DNA here is from genome assembly GCA_006410635.1 of Cephalophus harveyi. Taxonomy (NCBI): domain Eukaryota; kingdom Metazoa; phylum Chordata; class Mammalia; order Artiodactyla; family Bovidae; genus Cephalophus; species Cephalophus harveyi. The sequence continues at coordinate 77,854 of SJYT01067477.1, forward strand.
CACTTAAATGTTGCCAGAGAAATAAGAAAAATACTTGTCCTGCCTCACTGCCTCCAGGGCTCAATCATTCCTCTTAAATGTCTCTGGATCCTCCGCAGACCTTCCAACTTTGGCCATGACTGCTATGGCTCTAGCTTCAGAAGAAAGGAAAGTGGTGAACTTTGGCCTTAGGTGTCTCTTGGGGACTAAGAGAATTTGGTAAATTTTTAACCTCATATTTTGAAGCTACCTGCTCTTTTTTTTTTCTTTCCCCAGTATTTCTTGTGATTTCACAATATCCCTCTGACTTCATAAACTGCTTTTAAAATCTGAGGATACACCTTTAAATTTTCCCCAGCATATAGCATTGGGTCTTGACCGACATTAACTTTTCCCCACTAGCTTTATTGAAATATAATTGACATATAACATGTATAAGTTTAAGATGTACAATGTGAAGATTTGATATAGGTCTGTATTGTATGATGATTACCATGACTTATAAGGTCAGTTAACATCTCCATCACCTCACTTAATTACTTTTTTTGGTAGTGAGAAATTTAAGATCCTCTTTCTTAGCAAGTTTCAGGTACATAATATGATATTTTAAATATAATCACCAGGCTGTACATTAGATTCCCAGAACTTATTCATCTTACAACTGGAAGTTTATACCTATTGACCAACATCTCCCCATTTTCCCCACCCTCCCCAACCCTTGGCAGTCACCATTCTCCTTCTGAGTTTAGATCTTTTAGATTTCACATGAAAGTGAGGTCATAGAGTATTTATTTTTTCTGTCTGACTTATTTCACTTAGCATAATGTCTTCAAGGTCCATCCATCTTGTAACAAGTTGCAGGATTTCTTTCTCAGGCTGAATAATACTCCATTGGTGGTAGTGGTGGTGGTGTGTGTATATTTATCCACTGATCTATCCAATGACACTTAGCTTCCTTTCCATGTCTTGACTTTTGTTAATAGCTGGCACTAGTTTTATACTTAGAAATAATAAATACAGAATTGTGAAGTTTAAAAGTGAAGTGAAGTGAAAGTCATTCAGTTGTGTCCAACTCTTTGCAACCCCATGGATTATACAGTTCATTGAATTCTCCAGGCCGAGAATACTGGTGTGGGTAACCTTTCCCTTCTCGAGGGGGATCTTCCCAACCCAGGGCTGGAACCCAGGTCTCCCACATTGAAGGTGGATTCTTTACCAGCTGAACCACAAGGGAAGCCCTTATACTGAGAAAGAATAAAAACAGAATTGTGAAGTTTAACGTTTCTATTAAAATGGAGCAAATTTGCTAGTCAAAGCCACACACATACGCACAGATATAAACACACACAGGGAACAGTAGAATAGAATAGCCACTTTCATCTTTGTCTCCTCCTTGTCGTTTCCCTTTCCATCTTTTCTCTCTTTCACTCTTCCTGTGGTCCACCTAGCTACATTTTTATGAAGTATTTTGTCTTCTTGATGTCCATAATGAAAATACACATAGTGAGATCTGTGTAACCACTCATGCTAACAAGAGGCTAAATTACTTAAATAATGTTCAGGTGATTTACAGCTAGAGGGAGGGACAGATCCTTGCTTAAGATGAGGGATCACTGGGTACTTCTGTAGCTTCGATATTTTCTGTTTTCTTAATATGGAGAAAAAACGCCCTGCTCTTCGCCAATGGCAAAATGTCTAGACTGGCCATGCACTCACTAATTCCTTTGCCAAGTCACATGTTACCTGCCCTTCTCCGTCCAGCTAGACTTCTGGTTCTCCACTGTTGCTCTGTTGCCTTGTGTTGTTTCTTCTCTTAGTTCTTGCGGAAAGCAGATCTCTTTAACATGCTGTTCCATAATGTGCTTTAAGCTCACTTAAGGAAAAGAATGGAATAAAGTTAGAAGAATTTTTTCTCTTCTTTGATGCTTGTATCCATTCAAATTGATAGCAAATGTTCTTCCGTGGGTCCTTGTGGAATTTTAAAACATTCTTGAGAAAATATTAGCAGATATTTTAAATACCTTTTCATGAATTGGGCTTAAGTGAGAACTGAAAAAAGGATGAGGGAAGAGTATTATTTCCAGATTCTCTAATTTACATGGAAAAACTCAAGGGAACTTTTACTATTCACCAGCTTCATTTTTTTTTTTTTCATTATAAGATACAAGTTTGGGGAGGAATGGATACATGTATGTCTATGTATGGCTGAGTCCCTTTGTTGCCCACCTGAGACTATCACAACATTGTTAATTGGCTATACTCCAATATAAAAGAAGAAGTTTTAAAAAAAGATATTCCTCTCCTTCACAGATGCCAAATACCCACAGAGAAGTGAAACTTTTGCAACATTTTGTTTTCCCCTTAGCGTTGAAAATTTCCAACTTTGGCTCACATAAAAATCTTATCTTCCTGTCTTTTTCTGCTGTAATGATGCTTCCCAATAATATAAAGGAGATACCTGTATGAGATGTCCTTCCCTTCCCTCCTTTCCTTTCCTTTTCTTTTTCTGACTGCCCAGCATATGATTCCTCTTCCCTTGTTTGAGAAAGTCCCCACTTTATGAATCTCAGGATTCAGATCTGACCCTCTTACTATAGCATCTGGAAGTCTCACTATTTAGTTTCATAGTGGCCTTTGCCACAGGACATACATAAGACCTAGCCTATCCATCAGTCCAACTCTGAACCAATGGTTGGGGCAGAAAGAGTGGGGAATCCACTCTATGTCACCACTGGGGATAGAAATGTCAGTTTCCTGAGAAAAAGTGCAGCACTGGTGGTGTGATGCGGGTCAGTAGCTCAGCTCACTTGCTGAATGGTCCAGTGGAGCCGCAGCCTTGAACTCTTTGGCAGAATTCTGGTGGTGGTTGTTAGCCTCCTATTGTTCCTGATTGTTTTCCAAAACCCTTCTTAAACCTTCTCAGTGATTATGTGAGAGTATCCAACATCGTTTCCATCAATTGTTTCTACTTAAAACAGCCAGTCTCAGTTTTGCTATTTCTGTTATTTGCAACTAAGAATGCTGAGGTATGAAATTTGGTAACAGAAATGGTTGCAAAAAAATGGAACCGCAGAGAAATTGGATGGTGGTCGTGGCTCTGGGATTGGTTGTCTGGTTTAGTTGGAGCTAAAGGTAATTGATGCTTTTGAACTGTGGTCTTGGAGAAGACTCTTGAGAGTCCCTTGGACTGCAAGGAGATCCAACCAGTCCATTCTGAAGGAGATCAGCCCTGGGATTTCTTTGGAAGGAATGATGCTAAAGCTGAAACTCGAGTACTTTGGCCACCTCATGCGAAGGGTTGACTCATTGGAAAAGACTCTGATGCTGGGAGAGATTAGGGGCAGGAAGAGAAGGGGACAACAGAGGATGAGATGGCTGGATGGTATCACTGACTCGATGAACGTGAGTCTGAGTGAACTCCGGGAGTTGGTGATGGACAGGGAGGCCTGGCATGCTGCAATTCATGGGGTCGCAAAGAGTCGGACACGACTGAGCGACTGAACTGAACTGAACTGAACTGAAAGGTAATATAAAGTCTAGCTGCGTAAGGATTGAAACCCTGGCATACAATAACATTCAGGGGCAAGCCAGCAGATAGAGCATTTGTGAACTTCTGAAATTAAGTAGTCATTGAAGGAAAAGCTCTTTGGGAACCAAGCAGGAACTTCCATAAAATAATGTGATGGGATAAGGATTTGAAAGACTGGAGTGGTATGGTAGCTGCTTCTAACAGTGCTGGACAGCTTAAAGAAAGAGAATTTGAGCTCAAATTCCAAAATTTTTTTTCTCTAAGCATGGATTAAAAACTAGGCACTTTCCATGACTACGGTAAAAGAATCTCTTTTCTTTTGTAATTCTTGGTAGCAAAGGTCAAAAGCCAAATGCAATCATGCAGGTGGCCGAATTAGTGTCAGTTGAATTCACAGCTAGGTCTCTTAAGTTAAAGCTGGGGCTTTGAGAGAGAAAGGGTGGGACTCTGAGAATTAGAACAGGGGATATGGCAGGATTTGGTGAACTTGGGTACCTTGAATCCTTAGAGTCGTCAAGCTACCCTTCCCAGCTGAAGTACCACCTGTTTTCCTGTTTGATGAGGCTGTTCCTCTTTTGATTGAATTTTCTGAAGGAGAAACCTGAAGGAGTTGCATTACCAAGTCAGTTCTCCCTGTGTACCTAAGACCAATTCACAGGTGTACAGCTAAACCTGGATCTCAGCATACCTCAGAATGCCAATAATAAAGTCAATGTTAGGAGGAAATAGGTTAGGGTGCTAAAAAATTGTAAAATTTTGCCAGTTAATATTAAAAAAAACAGGAAATGTAAAAATGGATTTTGAAGGTTCTATGTCCAAAAAAGAAAAATCTGTGGGAGCACTTAATCAGAGGTTCTGGATTCAATGTGCTAGTCTGAATAGGCAGCATTAATTCTAATTGTTTCCTTGACTGGTTGACCAAAACTGGGATGTGACCCCGCCGAGGTGCTAGAAATTCCTTTATAGAATGTAGAAGTAAGGAATCTAAACACTTAGGGAGATAAGATCAACAGTGGGGATATGTCATTGGTATTGAATCCCTTGAGGGTGTCCTGATGAAACTCTTCAGTGAAAGCTTGAGAGATACAGTGATGAAGGGCCCATTCACATCTTTTGGAGAAAAATTAGTGGTCCTTCTGTGGAGGTCAGTGGTGCTAGTGGAATATGCTCAAGCTGAAATGGGGCTCCCTGATGTTACTAGGGATATTAAGATCCTGATATAATGGAGCTTCTGGAGAAGGGAATGGCAACCCACGCCAGTATTCTTGCCTGGAGAATTCTATGGGCAGAGGAGCCTGGTGGGCTACAGTCCATGGAGTCACATATGGTCGGACACGACTGAGCAACTAATGCACACACATAATGGGGCTTAAGTAGCAGCCCTTTACCATTAGAAGGCAAGATGGGAAACATGGCTACCATAACAGGCAGCAGGATGGGCATTTAGAATGGGATGACAATCAGGGATCTTTGGGAATAGCTATTGATGATGGATCCCTGTGACTGAAATAGATACTTAGCTGTGCTCCTTGGTTCTTACAACCAAAATCTCAGCATCTTGGGCAAACAGAGGCTTGTTTAACTTTTCTTTTTATAGGAGGATGGTTTCGGCTCTCACCTAATTTATAGACAGATATCTGTTCATAAGCTCAACATCCTTTCAGTGAAAGCAAGGTCAAGAACTTCCTACAAAAGAGACCTGAGCATATTTATTAGAATCTCTTTATTGAAGCAACCAAACTCATTCCTTGATATTTGCTGTGCATTTATTTACCTGGCAAATGCTTTTTCCTCTAGGCAAATAAGCAGAGCATACTCTAGAAACAATTTGCTTTTATCTAGTGAGAGAAGCAGAATAATTTCACTGCCTTGCCTCAGAGTGGGTGATATCTCCTTTGGCACTGTGTCACCATTTTGTCCACAAAGTTATTGACCATCACACAGGACATCATGTTAGTCCAGTGTATTTTGACTTGCTAATAGGACCTGGAGAGTAAGATATAGCAGGTACCACTGATATCTTGGTATAAGATACGTGTGTAGTAGTATAAAGGAGACAGTCCAGGTAGCCTGCTGCCATCCACACAACAGTGAAGCTCCTTTCTCTGTCCCTTACCACTGACAGAGTAATTCTCACCATGTTATGGTTACTTTATTTTGCTGTGAGAAATAATCCTGAAAGGATCATATACTGGTGTGGTGATGGAAATGAATAAAGGAAAAAGTAGTTTGAGCAAGTTATGGTTCTTGGCCAAAAAATGGAATTGTTGGTTAAATTAAAGTAGAAATGGCACTAGCTTATGAAATCTATAATATGCTCTATGCAGGCACTGCTAAGTGTTCTTCCTTCCGAGAGTAAGAAGGTTACTTAAATGTGTAGATGAGGGTAGCACAGTAGAGAGAAGGGTTGTTCTGGCAGACTAGAGAATATACACATTCTTGCATTCTTCTTGAAGACACTTAAAAAGAAAAAAAGATTAAAAACACTAGACTGTCCAAAAGAAACATGCTGGTTACAGAAGTAAGAAAAAGTGATTTATCAAATTATTTGAGAAAAGATTCCAAATAATGCCAGTATCATTCGTCAAGTAGGAGGTCAGATTTTACTGGAGAATAAAAAAAGGATGCTTAAGTCATGATATGAGCACATCCAGGTGGAGCACGTAGCTTTCTAAGAAAAAGTATTTCATTCATTAGCCAAGTTTTGCTAAACTCCTACTATGTCAAAATACTTTTCTGGGGATAGAGTCATGAAATGATCAGTCAACATCTCTGTCCCCTTTGACCTTGCATTCCAGTGGAAGGAGGCAGGCAATAACAACAAAACATTATAGAAAATATAAGAAGGGGAAATCCTGTATATGGAGAGAAATAGGCAGGGAAGGGACACCAGGAGTGCAAGTACAGAGGAAGCTCTTGTACTTTTACGTAGAGTGGTCAGGGAGGGGTTCCGTGAGAAGGTGACATTTGAACAAATGCTTGAAAGACATGGGAGAGGACGTTGTGAAGCTATCTGGGAGGTGGCCATTTCAGGAAGATGGACAGCAAGAGCAACATCTCTACGACAGGAGCGTGCCCTTCATGTTCAAGCAGCAGACGGGTAGTTAGTGTGCCTGGAGGAATTGAATTAGAGGAAAGTAGGAGACGAAAACACAATGGTGATAAGGGAACCAAACTCCTAGGAGTTAGACTTTTATGCCGAGGTAGCTGTGGACCATTGGAGGGTTCTAAGTAGAAAAGCACCCAGTGGTTTAACGTACATTTCTGATAGGACTCGCAGGGCTGAGAATGCTCAGTAGGGCAGCCATGGGAAGCAGAGCAGTCTGGAGGACAAGCAGCAGTCTGGTGGGAAATGATGATACATTAGCGTGACAGCATGGAGAAAGTGAGAATAAGCTAGATTCTGGATATATTTTGAGGTAGAACCAATAAGATTTCCAGATGCGTTGTAGACATGGTGTGAGAGAAAGAATGGAACCAGGGATGGCTCCATGGTTTCTCACTTGAGCAGCTGGAAAGCTGGAGTTGCTATTAACTGGCATGAAGACTGTGGGAGGAGCAGGGTTAAGGGAGAGATCAGGAATTTGGCTTTGGGCATGTTAAACTTCAGGTGCATCAGTTCAGTTCAGTCTCTCAGTCATGTCCGACTCTTTGTAACCCCATGGACTGCAGCACGCCAGGCTTCCCTGTCCATTACCAACTCCTGGAGCTTACTCAAACACATGTCCATCGAGTTGGTGATGCCATCCAACCATCTCATCCTCTGTCTTCCCCGTCTCCTCCTACCTTCGCTGTTTCCCAGAATCAGGGTCCTTTCCAGGGAGTCAGTTCTTTGCATCAGGTGGCCAAAGTATTGGAGTTACAGCTTCAGCGTCAGTCCTTCCAATCAATATTCAGGACTGATTTCCTTTAGGATTGACTGGTTTGATCTCCTTGCAGTCCAAGGGACTCTCAAGAGTCTTCTCCAACACCACAGTTCAAAAGCATCAATTCTTCAGCATTCAGCTTTCCTTATGGTCCAATTCTCACACCCATACATAACTACTGGAAAAACCATAGCCTTGACTAGATGGACCTTTGTTGGCAAAGTAATGTCTCTGCTTTTTAATATGCTGTCTAGGTTGGTCATAACTTTTCTTCCAAGGAGCAAGCGTCTTTTAATTTTATGGCTGCAGTCACCATCTACAATGATTTTGGAGCCCAAAAAAAGCCTGTCACTGTTTCCATTGTTTCCCCATCTATTTGCCATGAAGTGATGGGACTGGATGCCATGATCTTAGTTTTCTGAATGTTGAGTTTTAAGCCAGCTTTTTCACTCTCCTCTTTTACTTTCATCAAGAGGCTTTTCAGTTCCTTTTCACTTTCTTCCATAAGGGTGGTGTCATCTGCTTATCTGAGGTTATTAATATTTCTCTTGGCAATCTTGATTCCAGCTTGTGCTTTATCCAGCCCAGCATTTCGCCTGATGTACTCTGCATATAAGTTAAATAAGCAGGGTGACAATATACAGCCTTGATGTACTCCTTTCCCAATTTGGAACCGTCTCTTTTTCCATGTCTGGTTCTAACTGTTGTTTCTTGACCTGCATACAGATTTCTTAGGAGGCAGGTAAGGTGATCTGGTGCTCCCATCTCTTGAAGAATATTCCACAGTTTGTTGTGATCAATTGCATATCTAAGTAGAGATGTTCAATAGAAAGTGGGTCAGAAGAATTTAAAGTTCGAAGAGTGCTCCAAGCAAGTGGTATAGATTTGAGAGTCAGCCTTGTCCAGATGCATGGGATCACCAAGGTGGTGAGATTAGTAAAAGAGAGGATTGATCCAAGGGCTGAGCCCTGGGGCATTCACCAAGGTAAAGAGATTGGGGAAATCAGGAAAAACTGGCCAAGGGGCCAATGAGGAGGAGCAACCAGTGAAGAAGGTGCAAAACTGGGAGAGAGCAGTGATTTGGAAGCCAAGTGAAGAGTCATCAGCTGTCTTACACTGCTGAGAGGTCTGGTAAGATAGGGACAGACCTATTAATTATGTCCTCCATAACAAATGTGGAGGACATTGGTCCATGGGCAAGAGCAATTTAGATGGAGTGGTGGACTAAATCCTATTTGGAATGGGCTTCCCTGGTGGCTCAGGTTAAAGCATCTGCCTCCAATGCGGGAGACCCGGGTTCAATCCCTGGGTCGGGAAGATCCCCTGGAGAAGGAAATGGTAACCCACTCCAGTATTCTTGCCTGGAGAATCCCATGGACAGACGAGCCTGGCAAGGTACAGTCCACAGGGTCGCAAAGAGTTGGACACGATTGAGCGACTTCACTTCACTTCTAAGAGACATTAGGGATTCCCTGGTGGCTCAGATGGTAAAGCGTCTGCTTGCAATGTGGGAGACCTGGGTTTGATCCCTGGGTTGGGAGGATCCCCTGGAGAAGGAAATGGCAAACCACTCCAGTATTCTTGCCTGGAGAATCCCATGGGTGGAGGAGCCTGATGGGCTATAGTCCACAGGGTTGCAGAGTCGTACACGACTGAGCGACTTCACTTTAATAGACATTAGAGGGAGAGGGATTTGATGACAGTAAGAGCATTTAAAGAAATTTCATTGTAAAGAAAATGAGAGAAATGGAGTGGTGGGTGGAGACAGATGTGGGGTCAAAGTTGGATGTTTTCTTAAGGTGAAGAGCAACAGACTTTTTGTATGCTCATAGGAATAATTCAGGAGGGAGAGGGGAACATGATGATGCAGAAGAGGATGGGGAGAATTGTCAAAACAATGACTTTGAGTAGGGAAGAAGAAGGGGTCATCTCTTTGTACAAGTGAAGGGGTTAGCTACAGAGAAAAGCATGGAGAGTTCATCCAGTGATGATGAGCGCCAGCAGGGCATGAGGTAGAGATTCTGGTAGATGGGGTGGTGGAGCTTGTAGATAAACTGAGGAGGAAGCCAGGGACTCATATGTGTGTTTATGTATTTGCAGATTTGGGGGTCATGAGAGTCTCAGGTTGGGGCTTCTCTGGTGGCTCAGCAGCAAAGAATCAGGCTGCAATGCAGGAGACACAAGTTCGATCCCTGGGTTGGGAAGATCCCCTGGAGGAGGAAATGGCAGCCCACTCCAGTATTCTTGCAGGAGAATTCATAGACAGAACCTGGGGGCTATAGTTGATAGGATTGCAGAGCATCAGACACAGCTGAGGTGACGGAGCATACACGCGTGAGAGTCTCAGATCACTTAGGCATGACAGTAGTCTACTTTGCTGTTACTTTTTTTTTTTTCATTTTTTGTACAGTATACATGGCAACTAACTGTAGTGTTTCAGATTACATGTAGTTGGAGATGATGCAGCTGGCACCTAATCTTTTCATATCTAGCTCTTAAATATGAAATATATTTGAAATAGATTGATAATGTGCAGTGGTTTCAGTTTAGAAGCAGAGCATTAAAATCTCAGATGAATCTTCAATATCATGTATGTATCAAAATAATTAACTATGTCTAAAGATTTTCATTTCCACTGGCTGTATAGTTATATATTATTAATTTTAATATGGTATATTAGTTATGGCATGATAATTATACTATGGGTTGATAGATTTATAATTTATAAATACAAAATTAATTTTAACAAGTTAGTCATAAAAAATTAGTGAATTCAGATAAAAATGCATTTTAAAGATTAAAAAACTGGACTTATTAAGTTAATTGTTTTGGCATTTTATAAGGATGATCTATGTGGGAAAAATTTTTGACATTAAAAAATGATAATTATAGTAAGGGAATTTACATCCAAAAAAACGGAAGTGCTTATTTGAGTCTACTTCCCTTTTTAAAAAAAATCTTACTTTAAAAAAATTTTATTTTTTTAATTGAAGAATAATTGCTTTAAAGAATTTTGTTGTTTTCTGTCAAACCTCAATATGAATCAGCCACAGGTATACATATATCTCCTCCCTTTTGAGCCTCGCTCCCATCTCCCTCCCCATCCCACCCCTCTAGCTTGATACAGAGCCCCTGTTTGAGTTTCCTGAGCCATACAGCAAATTCCTGTTGGCCATCTATTTTACATATGGTAATGTAAGTTTCCATGTTACTCTTTCCATACATCTCACCCTCTCCTCCCCTCTCCCCATGTCCATAACTCTATTCTCTATGTCTGTTTCTCCTTTGCTGCTGCTGTTGCTAAGTCGTTTCAGTCGTGTCCAACTCTGTGCGACCCCATAAACAACAGCCCACCAGGCTCCCCCGTTCCTGGGATTCTCCAGGCAAGAACACTGTAGTGGGTTGCCATTTCCTTCTCCAATGCAGGAAAGTGAAAAGTGAAAGTGAAGACTCTCAGTTGTGTCCGACTCTCAGCGACCTCATGGACTGCAACCTACCAGATGCCCTGTAAATAAATTCTTCAAGACCATTTTTCTAGTGAAACTTCCCTTTGTTTCCATTTTTTCCCAAATGCATTTTGTATTCAGCCTATCACCCTAAAGTTAATTATTATTAACTGCTTTAGGGGAACTTGTGTTTTTACCATGCATACTTGAAGTTAAAATATTAATTTGAAATTTTATTAAAAGGAGATAAAGGCTGTTCATTATTTTGTCTGATTTGACAGTATTTTCTGTATCATAAAATCAGAAAATACAAAGATTTAAAGCTTTTATTCCTTTTTTCCCTATTTTTTTCAGGAAGATAATTTTAACACATTCAGTTAGATGATGTTTTCAACACCATCATGTTGAACATGGATTGTACTTATTTGTCTTGATACCCTGCTTATTTCATTCTAAATAAGTGACTCAGCACCCGCACCTGGAGCTGGGGCTGTAGCTAATCCTTGCTCACCACTGGAAATCAAAAGAGAGAATGTTAACATGACATGATTAGAAAATATATCCTGTGAAAGGTGGGGACCCTATTTTGCCTTGTTTATTTGAAGTATTTACTTCCTAATAAACAACCTTTTTAGAAGGCTCTTTTCCTATAAATACTTATGAAAAGAAATGGTTTTCTGCTGTGTGTGTGCGGCTTTCTATATAAATACATGAGCAGATTTCCATAATTAAACCTAACCACAATCAAAGACTGTGATTATTATTCAGTTCTATTTTCATGGCAGACCAAATTAAACCTCTATGTCAAACATGTAGTGAATATCACAGTGATAGGCCCGGAATATAGGCTTTTTATTGCACTTGAAAATTTTTGTGAATCTGAAACATTTTTCCATGGTCAGTGGGTATGGAGTTGGCAGGGATGAGGGGGCATCCATAGATGGGGTGAGTCATTGCCTGTGAAGGGTGATATAGAGAATACCAGAAGTATCTTCTCCCTTCAGCCAGTGTGTCTGCCTGTCTGCTGTTGGCGGCATCTGAAATGTTGGGGATTCTTTAGGAGTTAAAGCTTTGTTATCTGGTCTTCTCAAATAGTTAAGTGAAGTTTCATTAATCCATTAAACCCTTACCTTCCAAAGTCAAATGGAGTGAGCAGGGTCCAGAGGGAGCAGGACGCAGGGGTGAGAAAGGCCTGGGCCATATCCTGGGGGGACAGGCTACGTCACTGAGTTTAGTTTAGAGTGAGTGCTACTGTGGAAGGTGAAGGAGCACCCAGAGAGGGTCTCATGTAACCTATAAAACTTTGCTGTGTGTCTGTTTTGTGCCACAGACGTGGGAACACAGAGATGGGAAGAATCTAGTCCCAGTCTTGAGAAACTTAACATCTATCAGGAAGGGCAGATGAAGGGGGTACTGTGCTGAAACAACCTGGCACTCCAGGTTTGGGGGAAGAAGGGAGCAACTGTCAGACACTGCAAGGAGGTTCTTGATCATCCTTCTGTTTCAGGTTTGTGAAGGGGAAGGGACTCTGCTAGGCTGTTTTGCTGTATAGTGTTTTCAGATGTATAGTGTGGAGGGGACTTGTCATGGTACCATACTGCTGCGAGAATGCTTCCCCTGGGAAATGGAGCTTAACCAACTCTTCTGAGCATCTGTGTGAAGACAGTGAAAGTGAAAGTCGCTCAGTAATGTCAGACTCTTTGTGACCTCATGGACTATACAGTCCATGGAATTCTCCAGGCCAGAATACTGAAGTGGGGAGCCTTTCCCTTCTCCAGGGGATGTTCCCAACCTAGGGATTGAACCCAGGTCTCCTGCATTGCAGGTGGATTCTTTACCAGCTGAGCCACAAGGGAAGCCCATAAGATTATGAAAATTTCTGAGTTTACATTCTGACTTCATTTTTTATTACATCTGGACCTGGGACCAAGATACTTAATTTCTCTGAGCCTTAATTTCCGTATCTGTTCAATGTGAAGAATGATTTCCCAGTTCCCTCATTGGGTATTTGGGAGAATGGAATGGAATAATTATGTTAGCATTCTTGGTACATACCAGCGGTAGTCTTTGACTTCATATAAACTCTATCCATACCCCAACTCCACGCCCCAACCCTGGTGCAACTAACTAATGACCAGGGCTGGAATGGTTACCTGCCTGATGTAGGACTCGATGGTCAGAGAGGTGGAAAGAGTTATCCCTTTAATATGACTTCTTGCTCTGTGTAGAGGGACAATTAAGTTCATCATTTAAGAGAGAATATGCATCAAGCAATTTAGATTCTTATGAATTTGGATCCAGTTTACTACATGGATTTTTTTGTTTACTTTTTGGAGAATTTAGCTGCCACAATTTGGGTCATAGCAAAAGTTAGCAGTTGTTGTTCCCAGCACATTATCCTAAGTCTCAGTGATAGCATGATTTCACTTTCAGATTGGCAAATGTAAAAGGACAGTTCACTGAGCAGCAATATTAATAGGGAGCTTCATGTTTATGTAATGATGTCAGGCTTTGTGTGCCACGCAGAATGTATGGGGTAATTAGATGTTTCAGATACATGTCTAGACAGGGTAAAGCTTGAAGAGCACGGTTGAAACCCTGGGAAAAGCTACAGGTCACCATTTGTGACCAGAAAACAACTCTCCTTGATTATCAAGTTAAACATGGAGTTAACTCTCTGGCCCTAGATTTACACATTAGAGGAAAATCAGATCTGATGAGATTAGACAGACTGACCACTTTATAGCTAGACCAGGCCTCACTGTGTGACTTCTTTGAGGCTGCTAAAACTGGGATCACCCAAATATCTGCTACTGTCCAGTTGTGGGGCCTGGATTCCCATTCTTAGAATTGCCCCTTCGGACTAAATCATTCTATTTGAAGAGCTTGCTCCTTGCGAGGATTATCCGCAAACCTAGATTGCTTTGTCTGAGGGGGAGTAATGAGGAAACATCTCAGCACCGGTTAAGTTTTGATGGGAGGGCAGTGAGACATTTAAAAAGGTTTGGAATTGATGTACTTTTAGAGAGGCATGTGCTCAGGGGAGAGGGCTAAGGAGACAGCCATGGGGTCTCCAGATGCCTGAGGGCAGAGCAGAGCAAGGAGGGGACACTGGTGAGAGGGAAACATGCCCTCTGCAGGAAAAAGCCCATTTGACCTACATTCCTGTACTTCACAAAATTCATCTTGAGTCCTGACATTGACTATTTTGAGCACTGATAAAAGTGTCATGAAACCATCCCCTCTCTGGTCCTTTTTGGTTGCTGCGGTGCTTTCTGGTACTGAATTAGAGCATCTGCTTGAAGGGTCAGCTTCGGCAGGGGTGATGGAGATTCAACCTGTTGCTCGCATGTGTCCTCTCCTGGCATCTGATGGTTGCCGAGCCCCATATGAAGACATTAGAGGACAGTTCACTCTTTGCAAACCACCGTGACCCAATCTGAAAAGGTCTACTCCTGGTACTCCAGACAGACTCTCAGTGGGTAGGGGCCACTGGAGGTTGGGATGTGCAGCTTTCAGCAGGCAACTTCGTAAGTGGGTCATCTCGCCCCTGCTCTTCAAATCATCACGTTTAGGGTTTCTCCTGGTGTTCCCACATTGGCTGAAATCTGTCCTCCTTTGCATCAGGTGCCGTGCCAGCTGCCTCACGCCTGTATCTCATTCTCATAGCCTATTATTGGTTGTTAGTACTCCTCACGACCACTTGTTAGGAGTCAGTGAGTTGTTAGTGTTTCACTTTTACAGTTTAGACATGTGAGGCTTTGAGAAATTGAGTACGCTGCCCAATATGAAACGAACAACTGGGAATGAGAGAGCTGGGGTTTAAACTCAGAAATGGCAACCTCAGGCTCCTACTCTTGCTGTTAAAGGTGTTTTTTCTCCTCCTGGGGATTTCTGTTGCTCCTCCTGCCCCCACCCCCCAGAAAGATAGCATGCAGCCTAAGAACACTTCACTTGGGGGCACTTTACCAAGTGGAATGTCAACAGCTGTGGGGAAACGACACGGAGAAAGGATGCTGGAGATGCATTTAAGAAGAGGACAAATGCCACGTATTCGCACAACTCGCCCAGCACTTCGTGTTGATTCATCAGTAACTGCTGACAAGGAGGGGTCTGCTCCTGCTTAACTCTCGTTTGAGCCTGGTCTTGAACTCTGCCCACCCAGAATGAAGGCAGACCTCCCCTGTCTTGGCAGTGAATGTGACTTTGTACGGAACACCATACCATGGGCACTTTTACAGCTTGTTGGTCATTTTCTGTTTATCTTGACACTCAAACCTCAGCTGTCTCCCCTTGGCTCCGGTTCGTATTCTCCCTCCAGCTCTGCTATCTCTGACTGCCCTGGGCAGATGTCCTCCCAGGACCCCAAGGGCGTTTCTACTTTGAGCTGGTCCCTCAGGCAGTGCTCTGCTGTGGCAGTAGGAACCAGCTTGAAGCCATAAACCCCAGGGATCCCAAAGCATTACTTTGCCTCCTGTGGCCTCGGCAGTGCTGGCCATAGTTCGGCCATGTCTGTGCCCAGCCAGCTCTGCCTTGCCAGCCTCTGACCAGTTTGTAGGGGCTGGGTTGGAGCTGCTGCCCCACTGCTCCCAGGCTGATCCTCCACAGCTCAAGCGGCCACTTCCAGAGCCCTGCCCAGACTCGGAAGCTGTGGCCTATCGTGCCTGTCAGTCTGGGGGAGCAGAGCCTGAAACTTATAGGCTGTCACTTAATGGACTATAGTAGCACCAGAGAAGCAGAAGTGGGTGGGGTCAGTAAAGCCGGCCACAGCAAGTATAGCTGATTGTTTCATCTTGAGGGATGTCTTCAGAGGGGATCCATATGGGGGCTACATATTAGGGCAGTCCTCCCAGAGGGAGGAAGGGAACGGATTTTATTCACTGGTTCTCCACTCTTGGTCAAAATCTACTCTAAGGGCCAACTCATTTGCACAAGTGTGGAAGTGGCCAGCTGAGCATCTCCCACCTTATTAGCAAGTCACAACTCAGCCTCAGGAGGACAGCCCTGGATGAGTGGCTAGAGGGGCGCGGTGTGCCTGGGGGTGACAGGAGGAGTGTGGCATCAATAGTGTGCCTGAATCTATAGCTGTGGGGGCAGCACAAGCCTTGTTAGATCTGCTCCGCCCTGCTTCAGGTGATGCACAGCTCCCAGTGATGGATAAACTGAATACAGTCGTACTGGAGCATTTTAATGCCAGTGCAGCTTGGTCCCTGGGCTTGTCTGTGCTGCTAGGAAACTTCCTGTACATTCAAGGAAATAGTTTTCCTTTCCAGTTCCCAGGGTTGGGGCGTCTCTCTGAGGGGTGTCCCGTGTGTGGGTCGTGTTATGCTCTCTGGGCACAGTAAGGGCACCTGACTGACAGCAGGCTGTGGTGAAGGCAAGTGCCGTGTTCGTATAGGGCCCCAAGCAAACAGGCCGGGGCAGCTTGTGCTTAGGAGACCTGAACTCCCACAGACTTCCAGGGAAAGGCTTTTTAAAGACAGAGTGAGGGAGGGGGTTGTGGGGTATGTGATCCGCTCACGGACCTTCTTCTGATTGCTTGGAGGTGAGGTAATAGGAAGTCACCATCGTCAATCTTCAGTGGGAGATCTTTGCTTGTGGCAAAGTACAGTTCACGTCTTCTACCTGGTGGGGGCGTCGGTACCTGCAAAACCGCTCTAAGGACCTGGCTCAGAATATTATATGAAGTCCTTGAGGAGGAATAAAGATCCTTGACTTTGTTTAATGGCTAAACTATTACTGTTTGGTCCTGTTTGACTGTTTTCTTTTGCCTTTGCGTTTTTTTCCCCCACTTCTCTGATTAAACTTAATCTTTGACTAAAGTTTTTCTACAGACAGAAGACCTGCAGGGGGCATGGGGGAGGGAAGGCTGTTCTGGGAAGGCTGCTTGGTGACCAGTGGGGTCTAACTAACTGAGTGTTCTCTTTGCTTGGGGCTGTCTAGATAATACTACCATAATGAGATCCTTCACAGCAAAAGGCAGAAGAGCTGTTCTCGAAGCCGCTGATGAATGTGGCATTGATGGCCGCTCTCTCTGGGAAGCAAAAGTCCTCTTGGTCAGAGCCTGTAGGCTTTGTTCAACCCGTTGACGGGCCTTGTGAGGCGGCCAGGTGCTATGTTTAGGGCCATGCTGTATCTCCACTTTGTTTCAGCACCCCGAGAGACAGCCTCCTTTGTGCTCTGGTGGACTGGGTGTGAGTGGTGGTCAGTTATCCTCCCCAACACCCGTTGGATCTACTCCCCTGACCTTAGAGGAGCGCTTGCTGGGGATGGTCCTGTACTGACCACAGCACCTCTGCATGCAGGCTAGCCTAGACAGCGCATGTTGAAGATCTCAGAGTCAGGGTTCTGAGATCACCTTCTCCTTAATGGGAAGTTTAGATGATGTCGAGAGAAGTATTTCAAGTTTTAGAGAGGCAGCCCTGTGGGGATACAGAGATTCTTTAGGTTCTTGTTTTTTGGGTTTTTTATTTTTATTGGAGTAGAGTTGATTAACAGTGTTAGTTTCACATGTACAGGTTTCATCAAAGTAATTCAGTTATGCTTATACATGCATCTATTCTTTTTCCATTTAGGTTATTACAGAGTATTGAGCAGAGTTCCCTGTGCTATATAATAGGTCCTTATTGGCTATTTATTTTGATGATACCAAATTTCTCTAATTTGACTCAAGTCCCAGCTGACCTCTGACAAAAGGGTGACTTGGCTCAAGTCCCAGCTGACCTCTGACAAAAGGGTGAGGCTTGATCTGGACTCTGACCCACATTTAAGCATTTAAATAGTTAGTGGCCTTCTTGACTTCTGACCCCATCATGACCTCCTCTGACCCAACTTATCTCTACATAGTAAAGATAAACTTCAAACTGAGAGTAGAGAAAACCATGCAAATGATTTTCATAACTGTTACTGTGCAATGAATCAGCCATCTTGCCTATCAGTGGGACGTGGTTGTTTTAAAAGTGACATGTAGGATTTATTTCTCCAGGGAGTCGGGGGTGGGTGGGTGGTCCAGCCCCCTGTGACCAGAAAAAAATGCGTTGTGTGCAGACTTGTCCACCTCATTGCCAACAACGTCCTGGTTAAGCTTTGTTTTGCTGAGAATGTAGGGCAGGAGTGCCAGGCTCTTTTCAACTGTGGAGTTGGATCCCAAGCCTTGTTTCTGCAAAGAAAGTGACAGATGTGTTAAAGAGGGCCCGTTCCAATGTCTTGCTCAGTGCAAAGGGAATCTGATTGAAGTGGATCTACTGTTTCTATCCTAGAAAATAGCAACTGCTGGCAATCCTCAAATGATAATTTTCCCCCAGAATGGAAAGATGAGAGCTCCCTTTCCCCATCGTTGTTTTATAAACCAAAGTTGTGAAGTCGATCTGGCTCTCCATCTGCACCCTTCTGACTGTGTCCCCAACTAAAGCTCAGTTCCTGGCCCCTTTTCAAAGTGCAGGAATGGAGGATCCCATACCCTGCTTCTAGCTCCTCCCATCCATGCCCACCCTTCCTTTATACACTGGGATTCTGCTGGCATCCCACCCTTCTCATCCTCTTAGAAACAGAAAGCCTGATTTCATGGAGAGCAGCTCTGGTACCGAGGCTCAGGGGCACAGCAGCCTCTCACTGAGCAAACGCATCAGGCAAACCCTTCCAGGCCCTGCCTCGCCCAGCCATTTGGGGAAGATAGGTGGCCCGGGCAAGGGCACTGTCTCTGCTGCATAGTTACTTTGACATGCAGGCCTTGCATCAAATCAGGCTTCCACCACCACTGCAACATTCACAAACTCACTTCAGAACCGTTCGTCTTGACCTGTTTCACACTCTGTGTTATTCTATCCACAGATTCTCCGGCTTCTGACCTGGGGGCTGACTCATTTTCCTGTTTACAACCTTGCCTCAGCCCTCATTCCTAATGTTTTACATAGTTTCTCTGGCAATGACCTTTGCTTTCCTTTTAACTAGAGTTCAGATTCTCCTCTGGCCGGACAATTTCTGAGTATTCTGGGTGAAAATATGCTAGATCTTTCTTGGCCTCCAGGACCTTTGTGACCTCCTAAAGAGTGTTGTACCTGCCAGACTTGCCTCTATGCAGTTGGGCAGTCTCAGTGTGAGAGAGAAAGGGGAGGAATAGGATAAAGAGGAAAGGAGCTAAGGGGGGCAGGATGAATAAGCTCATTCCTTCTATGAATCCTTGGCACTGCATCCTGGCTGATGCAGAGATTAAATGGAATACTAATCACTTACCCTCATCATTTTTTTAGACTTTACTCTTAAGAGCCGCAACTAGTGACATGACTGTTGCGCCTATATGAGCAGATTGGTGGTATGTCAACTTGCAAATGCTGTTCTGTAGTCCAGCTGTAAGTCTTACTATTCTATCCCAAGTGATTATTTTCTGACAAGTAATTCTGTTTTTATATCTCAGTGAGCTTTTCAATGAATGCTCAGACTGAATGAGATTGATAAAGTTCAGCAACACCTTGATTCTTAATCCTTTTCAGTTCAGTTCAGTTCAGTCTCTCAGTCATGTCCAACTCTCTGCGACCCCATGAATCGCAGCACGCCAGGCCTCCCTGTCCATCACCAACTCCCGGAGTTCACTCAGATTCATGTCCATCGAATCAGTGATGCCATCCAGCCATCTCATCCTCTGTCATCCCCTTCTCCTCCTGCCCCCAATCCCTCCCAGCATCAGAGTCTTTTCCAATGAGTCAACTCTTCTCATGAGGTGGCCAAAGTACTGGAGTTTCAGCTTTAGGATCAGTCCTTCAAGCTCCAGTACTTTGGCCACCTCATGCGAAGAGTTGACTCATTGGAAAAGACTCTGATGCTGGGAGGGATTGGGGGCAGGAGGAGAAGGGGATGACCGAGGATGAGATGGCTGGATGGCATCACAGACTTGATGGACGTGAGTCTGAGTGAACTCTGAGAAATGGTAATGAACAGGGAGGCCTGGCGTGCTGCGATTCATGGGGTCGCAAAGAGTCGGACACAACTGAGCGACTGAACTGAACTGAACTGACTGAACTGATCTCCTTCACAATGGACTGGTTGGATCTCCTTGCAGTCCAAGGGACTCTCAAGAGTCTTCTCCGACACCACAGTTCAAAAGCATCAATTCGTCGGCGCTCAGCTTTCTTCACAGTCCAACTCTCACATCCATACATGACCACTGGAAAAACCATAGCCTTGACTAGACGGACCTTAGTCGGCAAAGTAATGTCTCTGCTTTTGAATATGCTGTCTAGATTGGTCATAACTTTTCTTCCAAGGAGTAAGTATCTTTTAATTTCATGGCTGCAGTTACCATCTGCAGTGATTTTGGAGCCCAAAAGATAAAGTCTGACACTGTTTCCACTGTTTCCCCATCTATTTCCCATGAAGTGATGGGACTGGATACCATGATCTTTGTTTTCTGAATGTTGAGCTTTATACTTTATTAAATGTCAGGTCCCTTCTATTGTTTATTTACTTAACAGCAATTTCAAAAGTTGCACAATGATCAATAGATCCTTCTCTGCTCATGCCTCTTCTTTGGGAAATATCCCTTACCCAGAAACATGGACTTGAATGGCCAAGTTCATACCGTGTGACCCTCACCACAGGTGATTGGACGAGTGGTTGAACACTTGGAACTGACACGATCAGTCTGTCACCTGGTCAATGACCAACTCAGTTATCTTGCTTAAAAATTTGAGCTAATGGACATAAAGACCATGGTCAGTCATTGGTGGGTGTTAGACTCTTAATGTCGTGTTGAGTGCAGACAAGAGTTAATTCATGCTACCTGGTCAAGCTGAGGTTGTGAGAGAGCAGAAACCATTAATAACAGAGAAAGCTGATTTGCAGAGAGGAGGATGGATCGAACAAGCAGTTGAGACCACAGGAACTTAGTAAGAGAACAAGATGAAGCAGATGACTTTGGTTCCTGGGGGCTTCTCAGCTCCAGACCCCAAGAGGCCTGTTGATAGTTCATTTCCTGCTTGCTGATGACTTCAGCAAACCATCCATGAGATGACT
Source organism: Cephalophus harveyi (assembly GCA_006410635.1). Taxonomy (NCBI): domain Eukaryota; kingdom Metazoa; phylum Chordata; class Mammalia; order Artiodactyla; family Bovidae; genus Cephalophus; species Cephalophus harveyi. The sequence continues at coordinate 98,682 of SJYT01067477.1, forward strand.
TCTTAGATCTTTCATCAGGACTCACCTCTACTGCCTGAATAAAGAGTTTTCCAGACAAGCAAAAGCTAAAGGATTAGTTCATCATTCCCTACCTTGTTTTTTTGAGATAAGGATTTCTGTTCCTTGTGGCTAAAAACCTTTGATTACACCACTACTTAGGTGTTGCCAGCAATGGCTGCAACAAAGGGTTGTAAACTTATATATTGGTAATTAAGCAAAAGGTGGAATGTTTTCTAGTTGCTTCTTTTAAAGTAGGACTTGATGTCATGGAAAGCTGTTTACATCCATACTCTTGCTGTTAATCATTTAGGATGTTCCGGTTTTCCACCCTTTTCTCATTTGTGATAACTGTATTGGCTTTATAGGGTGTGTCTTCAGGAACTTAACATTTGTGGGCAGGAAAATTCACATCAAACGTAAGCTTACATCAAAGACAAAATTGCCTTTGCTAGTTTATAATGCTTGACTTTCTGGCTATCTGCACCAGAGACGTTATCTTGATTGCCTTGTCAATAAATCCAGTGTAAAATGAGTAGAGATTTTTATGGCTGGGGAAACTCCAGATACAGAGCATAGCATGGGAGGCAGGGATGAGGGTGAGGTAATCCACAGTCTGTGATCCCTCTCCAGCAATTGCAAGTTGCATTCCCAATCAGATTTAGCTCCTACACCAAACTGGTGTTTATATGGGTGGAGAAGTGTAAACAGTGGGCACCCTGGGAATGGAGCTGAGGTTGTCTTTTTTTTTTCTCCCTGAAATGAACTGAAGGAGAGGACACTGTGTAAATCTGGGTAAGATACTAAGCTAGTGTGGGTAATAAAATCCAAAGTTAAGTGAAATAATCTACAGGAAGAGTTTTTAATATCTGAGGGAATAGACTAAAGAAGGAAACTCAGTTTGGAAAAGGACATGTAGAGAATGGTAGAGGGAGAACTCATTTATAGTGAGAGGCTGTGTAGCCTGGTAGCTAAACATATAGGCGGACCCAGACTATTTGGATTCAAGTTCCACCACTTACTAGTTGTATGACCAAGGACAGTTTCCTTAATTTCTTATTGCTTTAGCTCTTCATCCGTAAAATGAGAATAGCAATAGTATCTACATAGATTTGTTATGAAGATTTAAGGAATTGATACATGTAAGGTGCATAGTGCAGTACTGGCCCAACGTAGGTGCTTAGTGAATGCTGGTTATTATTCTGTCAGACATCACCTGGGGTGCCAACAGGACCAGCAAGATGCGTGAGAACTAACACCACAAGTGGTCTATAGTATTTTTTTTCTAATGAGAAAATCGAAAACATTTACTCTTTGACTCTGGAGTGTGTCTGTTTTGACTAAAACAAGAAAGAAGATCCATAAAAAGGCTACTAAAATGAGGATGGGAAAAGAAGGGCTTTCATAGAAGGAGAGAAAGTAGATTGGGCTCTGGTCTGGAAAAATGAAGACTGAAATGCTCTATGGTGAATTTCATAAAGGACAGGAATAGCATGAATAAATAACTTGTTTATGAAATACTGGAAAATTAGAGCTGGCATGAAAGATGAATACTTTGAGGTGAGGACTTGAACAGATGGTTACTTGACTGTGCTTGCACAGTGAGTCATTCAGCTAGTGGAGCTCATTAGGTCAGAGTTTCAAAGCAAACTGGATGAAGGATATGGATTATGGCCCCTGCACTATCAAGGGTCATCAGGGATATTTGTTATAAGACTCAGTTTAGTCCCATTCAGCATTTGTAAATAACTTATAGTAATGTAGTACTTAGCCATTTCAAAACACTCAGCAACCTTAATTCATTTGACTCCCACAATAGTGATTTACTGAGCTTAGATTGTGGGCAAAGCTCTGCAGAGAATCAAAAGATGAGAAAGGTGGCTTGTGGTGGCTTGTGTTGTGTCTGCTATATTACCACTCAGAAACACTGTGATGAATTTAATTTAATCTGCAGGCTTAATATACTTGGTTCACTTTTACTTATAATGTTTTGAGACTAGAGAATTTTTCATTATTTTTTGAATTTAAGATTGGTATTGTGAAGAAATTCAAGAAATAAAAGTTCTCTTTTTGTGATGTTTTGTCTTCATAAATTCTATCCAGGTCACATTCTGAGGTACAATTGAACATCTCATTCTTATATTTATTTTTAATTTTGAAGTAGTTATTCACAAAAAAGAAATTTTGGAGCTGGAAGTTAATGCAGAGTTCTTCAGTTCCCTATTTCATAGCTGTATGAAATGGGTCCTTAAGTGACATGAACAAGGTGGGAAAGCTTGGACTAAAGCCCAGGTTCTAGTCTTCTATGTTTTCTTTCCCATTGAACTGCTTCCCCCAGAGGATCAGGGTGGTTGTAGTTGACCTTATTTCTCTGTGTATTTGTGTGTGTGTGTGTGTGTGTGCGCGCGTGCGTGCACATGCTTAGTTACTTCAGTCATGTCCAACTCTTTGCAACCCTGTAGACTGTAGCCCGCCAAGCTTCTCTGTCCATGGGATTCTCCAGGCAAGAATACTGGAGTGGGTAGCCATGCCCTCCTCCAGATTTCTGTGCTTTATCTTGGAGCACTCAGGAGTAGATGTACTATGGACCCAGGGAGGCTTAAGCTCCAGGGCCCTTCTCTTGTATGAATCGTGAGTGGGAAGAGGAAGCTAGGTTGTAATCAGGAAACATTTCTATATAAGCATTTTTGGTAAATGATCTAAAGAGATAGCATAAGAAATGAACTTGATTTTCCAAGCCTCCATTAAGTTGTTGTGATCTTTTCACATTCTAAAGAAAAAGAAACTCACTCTTGTACCTATTTTCTATTTGTACTTTTGTATTATTTTTCTTAAAGAAGTAACTTTCCCTGGCTACAAGATTATATAAATTTCAGACTCCTTGAAATCTGGATAGGCTTCTGATACCCAAAGATATAGCTGGTTGACATAAGACAAACACCAACAGACATAAAAGCAGAAATTGCCAGTAACACAATAATAGTAGGAGACTTTAACACCCCACTCACACCAATAGACAGATCATCAAAACAGAAAATTAATAGGAAACACAAGTCTTAATATAAATAGTGATGACCAGGGTAACCAAAAATTGTGATTTGACTATTTTGGAGAAATGGTAGGAAAGAGAAGGGATATTTGAAGTAACAAAGTTAAATCTTTGGCTACTGTTAAAATAAGTCAGCATATAATTGATGTAATAATACAGTAGCATTGTATGATTGATATGAAATGTGAGGTATTGACACAAAACTGATCAATTAGGAAAGAAAACCATTAAGAAACAGTATATAAAGTCAATGGCAGGGGAAAACTTCTAAAAGGAATTAAAAGGGGTTGACTCTGAAAAACAAAAATTAAGAGTGGGGACAAATGGGACAAGGAGCTACTGTATTTGCTTAAACATTTAAACAGTTATCTCTTTAGCATTTTATTACTTTGAGAAAATTTAAAGTAACTTAAAATATAAAAATAAAAGTGCTACTCAAAATTTTAAATAAAACTAATTTAAAAATAATAATTTGAAATATTAAAATGAAATTCCAACCAGCTCTTTTTTCCTTGTATAATATTTTATATTTTATTTTAAATATTTTATTAAAAGATAATTGCTTTACAGAATTTTGCTGTTTTCTGTCAAACCTCAACATGAATCAGCCACAGGTATACATATATCCCCTCCCTTTTGAAACTCCCTCCCATCTCTCTCCCCATCCCACCCCTCTCGGTTGATACAGAGCCCCTGTTTGAGTTTCCTGAGCCATACAGCCAATTCCCATTGGCTATCTATTTTACATATGGTAATGTAAGTTTCCATGTTACTCTTTCCATACATCTCACCCTCTCCTCCCCTCTCCCCATGTACATAAGTCTATCTTCTATGTCTGTTTCTCTACTGCTGCCCTGTAAATAAATTCTTCAGTATTATTTTTCTAGATTTCATATACGTGTGTTAGAATATGATATTTGTCTTTCTGACTCACTTCACTCTGTATAATAGGTTCTAGGTTCATCCACCCCATTAGAACTGACTCAAATGCATTTCTTTTTTACAGCTGAGTAGTATTCCATTGTGTATATGTACCACAATTTCTTTATCCATTCATCTGTCAAAGGACATCTAGTTTCCTTCCATGTTCTAGCTATTGTAAAAAGTGCTGCAGTGAACAATGGGATACATGTGTCTTTTTCAATTTTGGTTTCCTCAGGATATATGCCTAGGAGTGGGATTGCTGGGTCATATAGTGGCTTTATTCCTAGTTTTTAAAGGACTCTCCGTACCATCTTCCATAGTGGCTGCATCAATTTACATTCCCACCAACAGTGCAAGAGCATTCCCTTTTCTCCACACCCTCTCCAGCATTTATTGTTTGTAGACTTTTTGGTGATGGCCATTCTGCCTGGTGTGAGGTGATATCTCATTGTGGTTTTGATTTGCATTTCTCTAATAATGAGTGATGTTGAACATCTTTTCATGTGTTAGCCATCTATATGTCTTCTTGGGAGAAATGTCTGTTTAGGTCTTTTTCCCACTTTTTGATTGGGTTGTTTGTTTTTCTGGCATTGAGTTGCATGAGCTGCTTGTATACTTTGGATATTAATCCTTTGTCAAATGTTTCATTTGCTATTATTTTCGAGGGTTGTCTTTTCACCTTGCTTATAGTTTCCTTTGCTGTGCAAAAGCTTTTAAGTTAATCAGGTCCCACTTGTTTACTTTTGTTTTTATTTCCTTTGCTCTAGGAGGTGGGTCATAGAGGATCTTGCTTTGATCTATGTCATCGAGTGTTCTGCCTGTGTTTTCCTCTAAGAGTTTTATAGTTTCTGGTTTTGCATTTAGGTCTTTAATCCATTTTGAGTTTATCTGTGTATGGTGTTAGGAAGTGTTCTAATTTCATTCTTTTACATGTAGTTGTCCAGTTTTTCCAGCACCATTTATTGACGAGGCTGTCTGCCCTATTGTATATTCTTGCCTCCTTTGTCAAATATAAGCTACCCATAGGTGCATGGGTTTATTTCTGGGCTTTCTATCTCATTCCATTGGTCTATATTTCTGTTTTTGTGCCGGTACCATAGTATCTTGATGACTGTAGCTTTGTAGTATAATCTGAAGTCAGGAAGCTTGATTCCTCCAGCTCCATTCTTTATTCTCAAGACTGCTTTGGCTATTTGAGGTCTTTTGTGTTTCCATATGAATTGTGAAATTTTTTGTTCTAGTTCTGTGAAAAATATCATTGGTAATTGGATAGGGATCTCATTGAATCTGTAGATTACATTTGGTAGTATAGTCATTTTCACAATATTGATTCTTCCTACCCAGGAACATGGAATATCTCTCAGTTTATGTCATCTTTGATTTCTTTCATCAGTGTCTTATAATTTTCTGTGTACAGTTCCTTTATCTCCTTAGGTGAATTTATTCCTAGATGTTTAATTCTTTTTGTTGCAATGGTGAATGGGATTGATTCTTTAATTTCTCTTCTGATTTTTCATTGTTACTATATAGAAATGCAAGTGACTTCTGTCTATTGACTTTGTATCCTGCAAATTTGCTGAAGTCACTGATTAGTTCTAGTAATTTTCTGATACTGTCTTTAGGGTTATCTATGTACAGTATCATGTCCTCTGCAAACAGTGAGAGCTTTACTTCTTCTTTTCTGATTGGGATTCCTTTTATTTCTTTTTCTTCTCTGATTGCTGTAGCTAGGACTTCCAGAACTATGTTGAATAATAGTGGTGAAAGTGGACACCCTTGTCTTGTTCCTGATCTTAGGGGGAATGCTTTCAGTTTTTCACCATTGAGAATAATGTTTCCTGTAGGTTTATCAAATATGGCCTTTACTATGTTGAGGTAGGTTCCTTCTATGCCCATTTTTTGAAGAGTTTTATGGCAACCCACTCCAGTACTCTTGCCTGGAAAATCGCATGGACAGAGGAGCCTGGTGGGCTGCAGTCCATGGGGTCGCAAAGAGTCGGACACAACTGAGCAACTTCACTTCACTTCACTTCAATCATAAATGGGTCCTGAATTTTGTCAAAGGCTTTTTCTGCATCTTTTGAGATTATCATATATGTTTTTTAATCTTTTGATTCGTTAAGGTGGTGTATCACATTGATTGATTTGCGTAGATTGAAGAATCCTTGCATTCCTGGAATAAACCCAACTTGATCATAGTGTATGAGCTTTTCGATGTGTTGCTGAATTCTGTTTGCTAAAATTTTGTTGAGGATTTTTGCATCTATGTTCATCAGTGATATTGGGCTGTAGTTTACTTTTTGTGTGTGTTGTCTTTGTCTGGTTTTGGTATCAGGGTAATGGTGACCTCATAGAATGAGTTTGAAAGTGTTCCTTCCTCTGCAGTCTTTTGAAACAGCTTTAGAAGGAGAGGCATTAGCTCTTCTCTAAATGTTTGATAGAATTCTCCCGTGAAGCCATCTGGTCCTAGGCTTTTGTTTTTTGGGAGATTTTTGGTCACAGCTCTAATTTCAGTGCTTGTAAGTAGTATTCTATAGTATCCTTTCTTGTACAACTGTTTTTGTTTGCGTGGAGTTAATAATTATATTTTTTTGCTTATTTTTCTGTAATCTCTCTGAAAAACTTCTTTTCCTTTCTTTTCGTATAGTTTCTTGTCTTTTCAGAGTTCACAATTATTTTTCCTTTGACTTAATTTTCTGTGTATCTGGCTAAATAAATCTTTGGAACTTCTAAGCATTTATCCTATCAATATTATTTGGGGATGTGATCAAATGTATCAGATAATCTACCAATTTTCCACTGCCCCCTCTTTTATTTCCTCCCAGAGACCTCCTTCCATATTCCTTCACCCTCTTGCTCCAGGATGGACTGATTTTTTTTCTAAGGTCTGGAAATTTCATATGTTAAGCCTTTGGTTTGATGTTTGCTGAGGGTAACAGTCAGTGGACCGTTTCTAAATCCTAGTGAATTGTTTATGCATTGCAAGGAATTTTATATAAACAGTTTTTGAAGGTGTATTTTAGTTATCTGGTACCATATAAGGACTGCTTTCATTTTCTAGCTGTCTAGCTTTACATAGTTGGGTGAAGGAAATGCTGCTAGTAATGGATAAAGTACTACATCCTGATACCTGAAGTGTCTAGTGATTAAAAGTAGGATTTCCTAATATATGATACAACTCTTTTTTTTTCTTTAGAAAAGCTACAACTCCTATTTTTTTGGTCATGCACATTAACCTTAAGGTGAATTACCTGAATTTTGAATCCCAGATGATTATTAAGAATATATTCCCAGATAATTTCCTGTTACTTGCAAACTCTTAATGGTACTTGCCAGTATGAAACTTGGTTTTTAATATATGGAAGTTAAATATAATTTTAAAACATATGATATATTTTAAAAGCATGATATGAAGTTCTTTTTACATGCTACTTTTTGTTAGCTACATTAGAGGCATTACACAATTATGGGGAATTAACTGTACTAGTTCCATGATAGCTCCCCACCAATACTTTGTAAATGCAGAATATTTGGTTAATTCTTACTGTGTACTACAGATTAGACCAATAACATTGTTTTACTTTATTGAAGTAAAAGTTAAGGTCATTACAAGTCATGATTAGGTTTTCTTATGGGGATTTCTTGTCAGATAATTCACTCCCCTCTAAAGGAGGATTAATGTTATCCTAGATAATCTATGATGTAAATCAGGTACAATGCTAACTCTTTAAAGAAGGAGAATTTTTTTCAGTGTCTTTCAATGTATTTGAATCATGTTCCTTTCCAATCATTGTTGCAATTCAGGTTGCATGCTGTTCAGTTGAATTCTTGTACATCACATAGCTCGATAATTTTGTTTGATTAACTTTATTTCTTGAGAACATTAGTGAAGTGAAGTCACTCAGTCGAGTCTGACTCTTTGTGACCCCATGGACTGTAGCCTACCAGGCTCCTCCCTCCATGGGATTCTCCAGGCAAGAGTACTGGAGTGGGTTGCCATTTCCTTCTCCAGGGGATCTTCCTGACCCAGGGATCGAACCCGGGTCTCCTGCATTCCAGGCAGACGCTTTAACCTCTGAGCCACCAGGGAAGCCCTGGAAGAGAAGAAAAATGTTTTTAAATCTTTAATATCTTGTTTGAAGCAATCAATCCTGATAATGTTTGCAAACAGAGATTAAATGATCAAATCCTCCTCCGAGAGTGCACTGCTGTTGGAATGCCCCTGGCCTCTGTCTAGACCTGTGGCACTGAAGCCACTGCACATCTCAGGATGCATCACGCCCTCTCCCTTCCTTTTCTGTCTTCCGTAGTATTGTCCACTGAAAGCTGTAGACAGACATAGGAGTGGTGAACCCCCAGGGGCAGGTTAATCCACCCTGTTTGCCTGAGTTAAGGAATTGGGTGGTGATAGGGTTCATACCCAGAAATGGAGGAAACAGAGAAACACCAACTAGATATCGTGGCAGAATTTCTTGCTTTCTATCAAAGAAGTGGTTACTTACTAACCCTGCTTGATGCCCCAAGACTTAAAAATTGAAGGGTTTTTCTAATATCTTCATTTCAGCCCAAGGTTATTACTATATGTAGCGTGTTAGTGGTTAGTTTGGTGCAGTAATTTGTTTCCATCAGTGTCATGGGACTTTTCCTGGATTTTAGTATGTGTGATTGATTCTAAGCTTCTTCTCTAGGTGTGTTGTACATTTCCCCTGCAATTTTGAATGGTTTAAAATGAATGATTGTACTATTTGGGTGTTTTGTGTAAAGGATTTTCTGTTACTTGCATTTATATTGTATTACTGAAAACTTACCAAAGATAAATGTGTTTACTCATTCAACTGACTGAAAACTTTTGGTTTGTCTCATCAGTTAGATTCAACATCACTTCTCTCTGAGGAACAGTTAAGGTGTCTTCTGGATGAATGCTCGTTCAAACAAAAATCCACGGTTAGAGTGTCTCCAGAAAGAGAAGAGAAAGACATTGAGGATATGATACCTGAGTTCCCCCAACTTTCTGGATCTGTTCTCTCTGAGTCAATAAACAGGTCAAAAACAAAGGTTAGAAGCACTGAAGTGGAGGACATAAATGTGCCCAAGAATGTAGAATGTGAAACATCCAGAGGCTACTTTCTCACCAAAGCCTTGACTGGGCATCACATGTCACCAGCTCTTCTCCTTGAAGCAGAGAATGTGAAATGCCTTCAGTTTTCTGAGGACAAGGTTAATAGTGATGCAGAAGACTACTTTATGTCTAAGACTCTGGGCATTGGGAGACTGAAAAGGCCCTCTTTCTTGGACGATCCACTGTATGGCGTCAGTGTGAGCCTTTCATCTGAAGACCAACATGTGAAACTCAGCCCTCCAGAGAAACTCAAACCAGGTGAGGCTTGGAGAATACGCTGAAAATAATCTTTACTAAACACCTCAATATAAAGGTAATACAGTTCAAAATATAGTAGGATAAGGAGATATCCTTGAAAGTCACAGACAGATCAATTAAGAGCATGCTAATGTAAGAACATATTTATTAATGTTTCTATCAGATCATTGTTGGGATTAGTACTTTTACAAAATACATTATTTTTAATAACTAATGCCATTATTAGTTATGGTAGTTATGGTTATCCAGAAAGCAGTGTTGATTTCAGAAGAAAAGAGAAATTAGTTTGAATGGCTACAAATAATTTGAGTAGATTTGCTTAGTATTTTAACTTCCAAATATCAGTGATGAATATTTGTTCCAAGGAATGAATTCGTGGAATGCTGTGTATCATTGTGGTTTTGTTAGTTTCGGTATGCAAACTTCCCCTTCCAGCTACTTGTATTTTGTCAGGGTTTTTGCATCTTACCAGTGGTACAAAATACCAATACTATGGGCAATTTTTGATATAAACAAATATTCAATTATTTATGTTAGAGGTTTAACATAGTCTGTGTGGTATTTGTTGAGTTTATAAACTCAAACTTTGAAGTTAAATAGCTTCAACTTTTCCTCTCATGTAGATTAAAATATATTTCCTATTAAATTATACCAATTACCTATTAAATCTATAATCTATTAATTCTGATCTAACTTCTTAGCCCTGTATTTCTAACTGCCATCTGGATATGAACTCAAACTAATTTCTTCATCCTTCCCTCGCAACTCAGATTTTCCTCTTGAGTTCCGTTTCCTCAATCCCCCAGGCTTAAAATGTGAGTCATCATTGATTCTTCCCTTTCCCTCGCTTCCCACCTCCAGTCTTCAAATCTTGTTCTGCTTCTGCACTGTCTGCCATGTCCGTCACTGCCTTGCTGTTCCTGCTCTCTCAGCTGGATCAATGCAGTAACCTGATCAGGCATGCCTGCTCTGCTGTCTCTTCTCCAGCCATTGTCAACCACCTAAACTTATTCCCCCAAAGTACAACTTTGATGAACATACTCTCCAGCTCAAAAAGCTTCCACGGCTCTCCTCTGTCTGTTGAATGAAATTTGAATTCCTTCACTTGCTGTTCAAGGCCTTCAGAATCTGACCTGAAGTTGTCTTCATAATCAGTCTGTATGTAGTGCCTTAAATGTTATTCAGGTTATATAGCTAATTTGGGCTCAGGATGTACTGTGCTCTCTATGTTGCTCAAGACTATTTCTTCTCAGGAATGTGCAGGTATACCTTCAATGGTAGTTGAATCCTAACCCCATCCTGTCTATGTAAACTTTCCTGCTTCTCTCTTAAAAGTTTTACTTCTCTTCTGAATGTCCAAGGGTATTAGTCCCCTATCACTTCATTTTACTCACAGTCTCACATTGTTAGGCACACACACCCATATACTCTTCCTTTAGAATTATGTAACCTTTTTGAGGACAGAGGTCCTATCTTCTGATTCATTGTTACATGTTCTCTGATGTCCAAAGTGCTGCCTTAAATAAAGTGCCTGTTTAATAAATAAAAGGAATTTAAGTTATCTAGTTTTAGACGTGTGAGTGCATGCTAGGTAGCTTCAGTCATGTCCTACTCTTTCAGACACTATGGACTGTAGCCCATCAGGCTCCAGGAATTGTCCAGGCAAGAATACTGGAGTAGGTTGCTGTATCCTCCTCCAGGTGATCTTCCCAACCCAGGGATCAAACTCACCTCTCTTACATCTCCTGTGTTGACAGGCAGGTTCTTTACCATTAGCACCATCTGGGAAGTCCTAGTTTTAGAATAATACACTGAAAATGCAGTTCACATTTATTATTCGCATTATGAATGAAAGCACATGGTATTGCTTAAGAATTATGCAAGATATAAAGATTTGGAACTTTTTTCTTTCCTTTTTTTTTTTTTTTTTTAGTGAAATTCCACAAACTATACTGTTTTTATCTAGCAGCAGAGTTTACTTACAGCAGATAATTCAGTTAAATGAGTGTGGTCTGTCTTCTCCCACCAACCTTCTTCACTTAACAAATAGACTGTAAACACTTTGTTCTACTCTAAAATTGCAGTGTATTTTTCTTTTTGGACAAAAAGGTTTTATTAGGAAGAAAATATTGGGATTTCTTTTTTGTCAACTGTAATCAAAACTTATTCAGGTGGGTATGATGATTTATTGTGTATGGGGTCTCATTCTCATGGAATCAGTATGTGGAGGTTGAGAAGAGCACTTTACTGGGATATGACATTACTTGCATGTGAATGTCAGTCACACTGATGTATATCTGTCACCAAGTAGAGCATGAAAATATGGAATGAACTAGAATTTAATGTGACATAATGGAAAGAAGCTATGGTAATTTAGCTTTAACTTCTGAAAACATGCCTCTGATGGCTCTAGATATTCCCAGTATTTGACTAAACCAACCCTGTGATTATGGAGGTTTAAGATAGAATAGACGTGAAAACCAAGTAGATCATGAAAATATGGAATGAACTAGAATTTAATGTGACATAATGGAAAGAAGCTATGGTAATTTAGCTTTAACTTCTGAAAACATGCCTCTGATGGCTCTAGATATTCCCAGTATTTGACTAAACCAACCCTGTGATTATGGAGGTTTAAGATAGAATAGACGTGAATATATGAACCATATTTTACTTTTTGTTTATTACATGATAAACTTTAAGGAATAAATCCTACATTATTATTTTGGATGCTTGTCAGCCTATCTGAACCTGGGGGTTTTTCTTTTACTAACCTCAACATTTTCAATTATTAAAATAACTTGCTAATCAATTTATTCTAAAATACCAAATTGGACATTATATTTATGTAAAAATGAACCCCAAAACTAGATGCTAAACCAGTTTTCCTGGCAAAAAGCCTTTTAAAGATGTAGTTATAATGAGAAATTACAGTGTATTCAGCTGTTATGTTATATTCCCTCTCTTTCTCAGGAAACAGATATGTGTGAATATATGATTCAGATGAGATTTCTGTAAGCAGACAGAAAGAAAATAGGAAGAACCGTTCATCATTTTCTCTTTAAGTAGCAAATATATTGTTTTATTTTCCTACATGAGCTGAGGTCTGTTATGAATTTTAAAATTCTGCTTATAAAAGATAGAGTCAGATAAAACTTCAGTTCAGTCTCTCGGTCGTGTCTGACTCTTTGCGACCCCATGAACTGCAGCACACCAGGCCTCCCTATCCATCACCAACTCCCAGAGTTTACCCAAACCCATGTCCATTGAGTCGGTGATGCCATCTAACCATCTCATCCTCTGTTGTCCCCTTCTTCTCCTGCCCTCAATCTTTCCCAGCCTCATGGTCTTTTCAAATGAGTCAGCTCTTCACATCAGGTGGCCAAAGTATTGGAGTTTCAGCTTCAGCATCAGTCCTTCCAATGAACACCCAGGACTGATCTCCTTTAGGATGGACTGATTGGATCTCCTTGAAGTCCAAGGGACTCTCAAGAGTCTTCTCCAACACCACAGTTCAAAAGCATTGGGGTCTAAATCTAGTGACACTGAGGACCAATTTCAGTTGTGGTATTGAAGAAAAGGATTTGCTTCACAGATGTATTAGAAGTTTCCAGTGTGAAGTACCTCATTTTGGGGGAAGTGTAATTGATTTACAATATTGGTTTCAGGTGTGTAGCATAGTGATTCAATATTTTTGCATATTATTCTCTATTAGTGGTTATTACAAGATAATGTCTAGAGTTCCCTGTGCTATAGAATATATTTTTGTTGCTTATCTATTTTATACATAGTAGTTTGTATCTCTTAATCACATATCACTAACTTGCCCCTTCTCCTTCCCTCTCCCCTCTGGGAACCATTAATTTGTTTTCTCTGTGTGTGAGTCAGTTTCTGTTTTGCTGTATACATTGATTTGTATTATCTTTTAGATTCCACAAGTAATTGATAATATACAGTATTTATCTTTCTTTGTCTGCTTATTTAAGTATAATATACTCTAGGTTCATTTGTATTCCTGTAAATGGTAGACTTTCATTCTTTTTATGGCTGAGTAATATTCCATTATCAAAGAAGGCAATGGCAACCCACTCCAGTACTTTTGCCTGGAAAATTCCATGGATGGAGGAGCCTGGTAGGCTGCAGTCCATGGGGTTGCTAAGAGTTGGACATGACTGAGCGACTTTACTTTCACTCTTCACTTTCATGCATTGGAGATGGAACTGGCAACCCACTCCAGTGTTCTTGCCTTGAGAATCCCAGGGACGGGGGAGCCTGGTGGGCTGCTGTCTATGGGGTCACACAGGGTTGGACACAACGGAAGTGACTTAGCAGCAGCAGCAATATTCCATTATAGGTAGGTAGGTAGATAGATATGTCACTTCTTATGCAGTTTTCTGTTGATGGTCACTTGGATTGCATCCATATTTTGACTATTGTAAATAGTACTGTTAAGAACTTTGGTATACATGTGTTTTTTTGAATTAGTCTTTTCATTTTTTTTTTTCCCCTGAGTATAGAACCAGGAGTGGAATTGCTGGATCATATGGTAGTTCTCTTTTTAGTTTTCTGAGGAAACTTCATATGGTTTTCCACAGTGAATGTACCAATTTACATTCCCACAGACAGTGTTCAAGGGTCCCTTTATTCCATATCCTCTCTAACATTTGTTATTTGTAGACTTTTGGATGATAGCCATTCTGACAGTTGTGAGGTGATATTGCATTTTATTTTGATTTGCATTTCTCTGATAATTACAATGTTGAATATCTTTTTTATGTGCCTGTTAGTCATCTGCATGTCCTCTTTGGAAAAATGTCTATTCAGATCTTCTGTTCATTTTTTGATTGGGTGGTTTTTTTTTGATATTGAGTTGTGTTAACTGTTTATATATTTTGGATATTAAACCCTTGTTAGTCATATCATTTGCAAATATTTCCTCCTATTCTGCAGGTTGTCTTTTTGTTTCATTGATGGCTTCTATTGTTGCACAAAAGCTTTGCAGTTGAGTTAGATTCTGTTTGTTTATTTTTGCTTTTATTTCTTTTGCCTTAGGCTACAGACTAAAAAAAGTTACTACAACTTATGTCAAAAAATGTTATGCCTATTTTGTCTTCTAAGAGTTTTATGGTTTCAGTTGTTACATTTATGTCTTTAATCTGTTTTGAGTTTATTTTTATATATGTTATGAGGAAATGTTGTAACCTCATTCTTTTACATGTAGTTGCCCAGTTTTCCCAGCATCACTTATTAAAGAGAGATTTTTCTCTCCATTGCATATTCTTGCCTTCTTTGTCATAGATGAATTGACCATAGGTGCATTGGTTTATTTCTGGGCTCTCTGTTCATTCCGCTGATTTACATGCCTGTTTTCCTGCCAGTACCATGCTGTTTTGATTTCTGTAGCTCTGTGGTATAGTTTAAAGTCTAAAAGGGTTATACATCCAGCTTTGTTCTTATTTTTTCTCAAGATTGCTTTGGCAGTTTGGGGTCTTTTGTGGTTCCATATGAATTTCAGGATTATTTGTTCTCGTTCTGTGGAAAATGGAAAATGTCATGGGTATTTTGATAAGTATTGCATTAAATCTGTAGATTGCTTAGGGTAGTATGGCCATTTTAACAATATTAATTCTTCCAATCCGAAAGCACAGGATATTTTTCCATTTCTGTGTATCATCTTCAATTTCTTATATAAATGTTTTATAGTTTTCAGAGTATAGGTCTTCTACCTCCTTGGTTAAGTTAATTCCTACATATTTTATTCTTTTTGATGTGATTTTAAAAGAGATTGGTTTTAAAAGGGAAAATTTTCTTCTTCTGATAGTATTATTGGTATATGGAAAAACAGTAGACTTCTGTGTATTAATCTTATATCCTGTTCCCTTGCTGAATCTATTTATTAGTTCTAATGGGTTTTAGGTAGAGAATTTAGAGTTTTCTATATAAAGTATCATGTCATCTACAAATATGACTTTTACTTCTTCCCTTCCCTTTTGTTATCTTTATAAAAAAACAGCTCTTGGTTTCATTGATCTTTTCTAGTTTTTTTGTCCCTATTTATTTCTTCTTTGATCTTTATTATCTCCTCCTTTCTGAGCTGACTCTGCTCCTTTTAAGTGTGTGTTTTTCCCCTCTCCCTGTTCAAAACTCTTGCCCCAGAGAAGGGGGCTGCTGAAATAAGTAAGGTCCATGCACAGACAGAAGGCTGATGTGCTACTTATGGAGGCAACCATGTCTTTGCTCAGATGCAGGCTTGAGTGCTAGTAACCTTTGTCCCTCACAAGTGATCACTGCCCCCAGCTTCTACCACCCCTGCCCTGTGGTGGAACCGTTCTACAGGGCTGACTGGGGCCCATGTGGAGTCTTGATGCATATCAGGAGGTGAGTTGTGGTGGAGCAATTGCTGTCAGAGATCTGAGCAGTTTCTGAGATTCCATTTGAGTAAATGCCAACAATGGCAACTGCCATCCCACCCAGACTCCACCTCAGGACTGGGTTACCTTTGTGTCCTACAGTTGAGTCGTTTCTTGGTCATGGGCACCTCAGATGCAGTGCCATGGTGTGGCATGGGGTGAGCAGGCTGGAGCTTTGGCTGAGGCACATGGCAAGGCAGGTGTGGAAAAGCAGCTGCTTCTAGAGCAAATGTCTCTCTGTCCTGCCTTAGGGCTAGCCAGTGTGTACGTACCCCTTACACGAACAGTCTAAGCTTCCCATAACCCTTCTAATTGTTCCAGAGGTCCTCCAACAAGCCAAGGGGCTTTTCTCCCCTCCGTAAGACCCCAGACTGGAGCGCCCAACCTATGGCTTGAACCGCTCACTCCCAGGGCAGGTGTCTGCTTGAGTCATCTCCATTTTCATCTGAGCCCTCTCCCAGGGGCCCAGGTCCTGTCCCGATTGCTTTTCTTCCCTTCCTGATTCTGTGTGTGTCTTTCTTATAGCCTTGGCTGTGAGTCCTTCTGCCAGTTTGTTTTCAGAGAGAACTGTTTGACATTAGATATGTTTTTGATGTGTTTGTGAGGGAAGGTGAGCTTCGTGTCCTTTCACTCTACTACCTTGATTGCCCCCTCCTGAAATACTTCATTTTTCATTTTGTGCTTTAAGCTTAGTGGTAACTACTGTTATTTGGCTTTTTGGACACAAGATCCAGTAAATTCAGTGTTACACTCACCTACTGTTGGGGTTTCAGAAGACCGATAAATAGAGTCTTCTCTTCCCGATTCCTATCAAACCAACTGAGAGATGTATAGATTCTGACAAATGAAAATTAGAAGGTTGGCTTTATTGCTGATGAAAAGTAGGGGATTGATGTCACCTGGGTAGGTAGCCAAATGGTCTTCTTGATGTTATGCCCTCAAGATAAACCTACATACTCACTCTGGCAGAGGTGAAAATCATCAAGCCTCACCCATGGACACCTGTTCATGTGGATCAGTAGTATGAGGAGCAAAGGGCACCCTGGCAGAGAATGGTGACCCCCTTGAAGAGAGGAATGGATTGAGCATGCTGTTTCTTCCCCTAGACCCACCAAGCAGATAACTGACTGTTCTTTCCCATGGTGGGGGTGAAGCTGGATGCATCCCCACTGAAAGATCCCCCCATGGACGTGTGAGAGGAATAAGTGGTCCTTGATCACATCAACCATGGAGACGCTGCCAGGTACACTAGCGCTGCAGGTCTGCGGTTAGTCTAGTACTTAATCAAAGCTTCTTATGCTGAATTGATTTCTAGATAATCAAAAAGGCATCTATGGATGTACAGTATTTTTTTTTTCTAATCAAGCTCTTGAGCTGCTTACCAACAAATTCATGTAACTAAGAGGAAAATATGATTGGCAAATAACAAAGATAGAGTAAGGGATAAAGGGACACAAAGTCTATCACACAGTAAAAATGGGGGACAAGACTACACTAATTTTTCAAGGGAAACAGTGAAATTTCCCATAGGACCCACTTATTGAATAATGTTTTTTTAAAATTTCTATAACAAATGTAACAGTGAATCAGATAGGGTTATTTTTAACACCATTTATTTAACACCATTAAATGAAAACTAAGGAGACCGACTGTCTTGGTTTGCTCAGGACTGTCCTGACTTTACACTGAATGTCCCTTATCTTGGGTGACCCTCAGTCTCTGGCAAATTGGGAAGGTTTGGTCACTCTAAATTGAAACTGAGAACATAAAATCAAGGAGAAAATTAATTACCCACAGGATAAAGTTAACAGAGTCCAGCTAAGTATCAGGATTCAAGGCTAGAACGTAGATGAGCAGAGATGCCTGGCTCAACCACCCACCAGCATGATTGGTTTAGGGATTAGGAATGTGGGCTGTGAGTGAGACAGACCTCCGTTTGAATCTTTGCTTGACTTTTAGCAGATGGTCTTGTGCAAGTTACTTAATCTCTCTCTCCTCTCTACCTTGGTTCCCTTATCTATAAGATAATACGGCTTTAGTACTTATCCTCTAGGACTGTAATAAGAATCAAATGAGAAAATTCACATAAAATGATTAGTGCAGTGATTGGACTTGGCTGGCCTACATAGTACTTAACATTTCATCAGATTTCTCATGAAAGCCTAGATTTCTGACTTTTCTGGCAAATCAGCAGGTCTTACACTTGGAGAGAAGAGCCGAATAGCAGATATTCCCCTTAGGAGCATGTACTCTGCTGGAAAATGTGGCCCCATCTGGCCCTCTCTACTTCATGTGTGTGACCCTTTGGGACCATATGATATCCATGCCATGTTATAATGTCCAAGGCCCTAGCCAGACTTATTAAAATCAGGCTCCCTGGTGTGGAGTGCTCAATCTGTCAAATTAATGCAAGTCACAAGATTTTGCTGTGCATATTTGAGAAATATGGCATTCAGTTTATATATAAGAAAACTAATTACATTATCCTATTAGGGTCCTCAGTTAGAACAAGTTCTCAGTTCAGTTCAGTTCAATCACTCAGTCATGTCCAACTCTTTGTGACCCCATGGACTACAGCACGCCAGGCCTCCCTGTCCATCACCAACTCCTGGAGTTTATTCAAACTCATGCCCATTGATTCAGTGATGCCATCCAACCATCTCATCCTCTGTCATCCCCTTCTCCTTCTGCCTTCAATCTTTCCCAGCATCAGGGGATTTTCCAATGAGTCAATTCTTCGCATCAGGTGGCCGAAGTATTGGAGTTTCAGCTTCAGCATCAGTTCTTCCAATGAATATTCAGGTCTGATATCCTTTAGGATGGACTGGTTAGATCTCCTTGAAGTCCAAGTGATGCTCAGGAGTCTTTTCCAACACCACAGTTCAAAAGCATCAATTCTTCGGCACTCAGATTTCTTTATAGTCCAACTCTCATGTCCATACACGACCACTGGAAAAACCATAGCTTTGACTAGACGGACCTTTGTGGGCAAAGTAATGTCTCTACTTTACAATATGCTATCTAGGTTGGTCATAACTTTTCTTCCAAGGAGCAAGCGTCTTTTAATTTCCTGGCTGCAGTCACCATCTGCAGTGATTTTGGAGCCCAAAAAAATAAAGTCTGACACTGTTTCCACTGTTTCCCCATCTATTTCCCATGAGTGATAGGACCAGATGCCATGATCTTTGTTTTCTGAATGTTGAGCTTTAAGCCAACTTTTTCACACTCCTCTTTCGCTTTCATCAAGAGGCTTTTGAGTTCCTCTTCACTTTCTGCCATAAGGGTGGTGTCATCTGCATATCTGAGGTTATTGATATTTCTTCTGGCAATCTTGATTCCAGCTTGTGCTTCTTCCAGCCCTGCGTTTCTCATGATGTACTCTGCATAGAAGTTAAATAAGCAGGGTGGCAATATACAGCCTTGACGTACTCCTTTCCCGATTTGGAACCAGTCTGTTGTTCCATGTCCAGTTCTAACTGTTGGCTCCTGACCTGCATACAGATTTCTCAAGAGGCAGGTCCGGTGTTATTCCCATCTCTTTCAGAATTTTCCACAGTTTATTGTGATCCACACAGTCAAAGGCTTTGACATAGTCAATAAAGCAGAAATAGATGTTTTTTTCTGGAACTCTCTTGCTTTTTCCATGATCCAGCGGATGTTGGCAATTTGATCTCTGGTTCCTCTGCCTTTTCTAAAACCAGCTTAGTATATAGTAAATTTGTATTTGGTGACTTTATTTTTTCAAGTTACTCAACTAATTTTCTTTTTTTTCTTAATATATATTTTGTTGAAGTATAGTTGATTTACAGTGTTTCAGGTGCATAGCAAGGTGGTTCATTTGTATATATACACATATATTATTTGTGAAATTATTTTTCATTACGGTTTATTAAAAAAATATTGACTATAGTTCCTTAATTCAGTTCTTCTTGGGGTAGACTTCATAGAAATAAAAATAACACTTTCTCTACTGTTTTATTTAGTAGTATAAAGTGAACAATGGCATGTTGGAGAGTTTTGATATTTAATTGTAATGAACTTATCACTTTGTCAAGTATTGGGAACTTCTGATTCCACTGCGTCATTCAAATTGAATAAAATGAAAACATGGAAGAGTTACTGAAGATCATGACTGTAGAGAACATTTATGAACCAGCAGTATTGGCATCCCTTGGGAGCTTGTTAGAGCTGCAGAGTCCCAGACCTACTGTATCAGGTTCTGTGTTTTAACAAAATGCCCTCCAGTAGGTGCATGCATACTGAAGTGTGCTGCTGCTGCTGCTGCTGCTGCTGCTAAGTCGCTTCAGTCGTGTATGACTCTGTGCGACCCCATGGATGGCAGCCCACCAGGCTCCCCCGTCCCTGGGATTCTCCAGGTAGGCACACTGGAGTGGGTTGCCATTGCCTTCTCCATTACGGAAGTGTGAGAAGGTATGAATTAGATGGTCTACTAGTCACTCTATTTTAGGATTATAAAAAAAATAGCAGCCTATGTGGTGATGGTGAAAATAATATCAGAAAGCATCTTCTTTTCCTGTCTGCTCAAGCCCTGCTTTATCCTCTTGAATTTCATTTTAGTGAAGACACTGCTTTCTCCGGATTGTCCTCTTACCTCCCCACCCATCCCACTTTTCCTTCTTGTGTGTAACCTTCCTTTTCACCACTGAGAGTAAGCTGCTGCTGCTGCTGCTGCTGCTGCTGCTGCTAAGTTGCTTCAGTCGTGTCCGACTCTGTGCGACCCCATAGATGGCAGCCCACCAGCCTCTGTCCCTGGGATTCTCCAGGCAAGAACACTGGAGTGGGTTGCCATTTCCTTCTCCAATGCATGAAAGTGAAAAGTGAAAGTGAAGCCGCTCAGTCGTGTCCGACTCTTAGCGACCCCATGGATTGCAGCCTTCCAGGCTCCTCCGTCCATGGGATTTTCCAGGCAAGAGTACTGGAGTGGGCTGCCATTGCCTTCTCCTTGAGAGCAAGCTAGTCCTACTCTTTAGCTCTCTACTACTTTTTCATGGCTAGTATTTTATTTGGAGACATACCTAGCTGGTATGGGATCATCTGTACTTTGTGTACTTTTGATTTTCAGATCACTCTCTATGGCATCTGCCTCAGGTCTGCCTGGCATGTAAAGCTATACTGAGTCCACCCCTTAGACAATGCTTCTTATCTCTGCACATTAGAATCATCAGGTGATATTTAACAACAGGTTAATACCTTGTTTCTATTCCAGAATTAAATCAATTTCTAGGGGTTGGCTCTGGGCATCTGTGTTTTTTAAAGCCAGTTTCTGAGGATGGGGTCTGGGTGAGTCTGTTGTTTAGTTATGACTAAAACCACTGCTCCGGGGTTCCATCGTGTTCATTCATTAAGGATGCTATTCCTAGGTTATCAGGTGAGTAGGGCATGATCACTGCTCTGAATTATTTCATAGGATATTGATGAAGGCAGGCACTTAAGCAGACAATCTCAGCATATGGGGCCAAGTATAACAGCTTCTGGACAAAGTATTTGGCAACACTAGAGGGAATGATGAACAATTGGAGAGATGGGGAGGTGGCATTTGAATTGAGCTTCTGAGGATGAGTGGTCACTTACTGGGTGGGTGAGAAGGAGCGTGCTCCAGATAGAAGGACTAGCACTTATGAAGATATGGTGCCGAGGTCTTATCATTCCTCATCTCACATGTGAGATACTGAGGTGCTCTTCTCATACTTCCCACCTTCCTCTCCATGCTAATATTTCTTCTCCATGCATTGACAATATCACTACATTTCTCATTGTGCTCTGAAACTCCAAATCATTTGTTGTTAAATATTAGATTGATTTTTAAAGTAACCGCTTTATCAACATCTACTCTAAACACTTGTGTTAGTTTCCTACAGTTTCCACAACACATGATCACAAGAAAAATTTATCGTATCATAGTTCTAGAGGCCGAAGTCTGAAGTAAGATGTCAGCAAGGCCACACTCTGCCTGGAGGCTCTAGGGAAGGATGCTTCCTTGCTTCTTCCACTTTCTCAGGCTGTTGACATTCTTTGGCTTCTTTGCTTTGTGGCCATATCACTCCAGTCTCTGACTCTGTCTTCACATTGTCATTCTCTCTCTGCACGTGTCTCAAATCTCCCTCTGCTTGTCTCTTATAAGGACATTTGTTCATTAATATAGGTCCCACCTGTATAATCCCGGATGCTCTTGTCTCAAGTTCCTTAATTATATCTGTAAAGATGCTTTTCCCAAGTGAGATGACTTTCATAGGTATCAGGGATTCAGTTCAGTTGCTCAGCCATGTCTGACTCTTTGCGGCCCCATGAATCGCAGCACGCCAGGCCTCCTTGTCCATCACCAACTCCTGGAGTTCACTCAGACTCATGGCCATCGAGTCAGTGATGCCATCCAGCCATCTCATCCTCTGTTGTCCCTTTCTCCTCCTGCCCCCAATCCCTCCCAGCATCAGAGTCTTTTCCAATGAGTCAACTCTTCGCATGAGGTGGCCAAAGTACTGGAGTTTCAGCTTTAGAACATCAGGGATTAGGATGTGGATATAACTTTTTTGGGGTAACCTATCAACAATACCATACAATTCAGTGGGTTTTAGAATGTTCACAGAGTTTTGTATTCATCACCACTATCAATTTTACAATATTTTCCTTATCCTAGAGAAAATTACTGTACTCACTCACAATCACTGCCCATTTTCCCCCAACCCCCAGCCCTAGTGATCACTGACCTACTTTATGACTCTATGAATTTGCCTAGTCTGGACACTTCATATAAATGGGATCATATAATATGTGGTCTTTTGTGTCTGACCCCTTACTTATTATAATGTTTTCAAGATTCATTCATGTTGTAGCTTGTATCAGTACTTTGCTCTTTTATTATTGAATAATATTCTTTTGTGTGAATTTACCACATTTTCCTTATCCATTCATTAGCTGATGGACATTTGAGTTGTTTCTACTTTTTGGCTGTTATTTGTAATTCTGCTATTAATCTTGGTGTGCAGGTTTTTGGGTAGATATATATTTTCATTTGGGGCTTCTGTGATGGCTCAGCCATCAGTAAAAAAAAAAAAAGAAGTCTGCCTGCAGTGCAGGAGATGCAGGAGGTTGTGGGTTCAATCCCTGGGTCAGGAAGATCCCCTGGAGGAAGAAATGGCAACCCACTCTAGTATTCTTGCTTGAAAAATCCCATGGACAGAGGAACCTGGTGGGTTATAGTCCATGGGGTCACAAAGAGTCAGACATGACTGAGGGATTGAGCTCCCACATGTTTTCATTTCTCTAGGGGATATACCCAGGAGTAGAATTGCTGGGTCTATGGTAACCTTTCGAGCAACTGTCAGATGTTCCCCAAGTCAGCTGCCTCCTTTACGTTCCCACCTGCAGTGTTTGAGGGCTCCAGTTTCTCCTGATTCTCTTTTATTGTCTTTTATTTGGCGCTATTGTCAATTCTGCCTTATATGAAAAGCTTCTTACTAAGATTGGAAGAATATTTACATTCCACTTTGGTTAGTGTCACAATTTGTTTCTAACATTGAAGAAATGAAAGGCGATCAGTTCTTATCTACTGTAGCTGTCACATTTACTTTCTGTTTCACTCAGCTTCCTGGAATCTTAGTACAAAGCAAATAATAATGCTAATAATAATTTTGACGTATGTCTCCAAATTCATAGCCATTTTCATTCAAAACCCAAAAAACTATCCCATAGCTGTAAGCTCAATGAAGGCAAGCCCCTTATGTTTCACTTTTTCTTGTAAATTTTGTGTACAGCTTGTGGTGACTGTGCAGTTCAGTTCAGTCACTCAATCGTGTCCAACTCTTTGCGACCCCGTGGACAGCAGCACACCAGGCTTCCTGGTCCATCATTTTCTTCGAGTCAGTGATGCCATCCAACCATCTCGTCCTCTGTTGTCCCCTTCTCCTGCCTTCAGTCTTTCCTAACATCAGGGTCTTTTCCAGTGAGTCAGCTCTTCGCACCAGGTGGCCAAAGAGCTTCAGCTTCGGCATCAGTCCTTCCAATGAATAGTCAGGGCTGATTTCCTTTAGGATTGACTTGTTTGATCTCCTTGCAGTCCAAGGGACTCTCAAGAGTCTTCTCCAGCACCACAGTTCAAAAGCATCAATTCATTGGCACTCAGCCTTCTTTATGGTCCAGCTCTCACATCCACACGTGAATACCAGAAAAACCATAGCTTTGACTAGATGGACCTTTGTTGGCAAAGTAATGTCTCTGCTTTTTAATATGCTGTTTAGGTTGGTCATAGCTTTTCTTTCAAGGAGCAAGTGTCTTTTAATTTCATGACTGCAGTCACTGTCTGCAGTGATTTTGGATATTTTGAATCTTGATTTTAATATTCAATAAATATTAAAATAAATTTAATATTTGTGGCACAGTGATGATTGTATGATAAATATTAAATAAGAATGTGGCTTGTCTTATGTGTAAAAGGATTTAATGTTTATAAAACATAGGCTGATAATTTTTCTTAATTATGCACAGATATCTGACAAATTTGGTTATTCTTTTTAATGTGCAGATGAACAGGAGACTGAAGATGTGACAGAAGAATGTAAAGAATCTTAAGCACTGACTTGCTGGGTTGTGCTTTTAAGAGAGTTGGTAAATTAAGTTAAACCACATTTTTTCCAAATTCTTTTAATTCAGTGAATGCATTATAGAGACCATTCCTCAAATGATGATTTTATGCTCAGATTCTCTCTTTCTGGATCATATTTTTTTGATATTTTTTAAAACTTGTGGTAAATTGCTCACTGTTTTTTCCTCATTGAAATCCCCAGGAAAATTGTTTTTTTTATTGCATCATAGAAACCAACATTTTATGTATGTGTGCTATGGTAAAACTAGTTGAAGTTTTATGATTGTTTTGTATTTAATATTACACATTACTACATTACTGGGGTTTACACAGGTTTGTTGACCATGACTTGTATTTTTGCCCTGATTTCCCATCTTTCCTTATCTCTATGCCTGTTAAGTAAGTATAGCTTGCTGTGAAGAGAAATGAATTTTCCCAACAAAACAATGTTAGGCTATCCTTACTATCTTATTAGTAGTGGTACTTTTCATAAGCAGAAGTTTGACTGAATTATTTCATATATGACATTTAGTTTGTTATCTGCTTTCAGAGTTTCCCTTTTAGAATTCAGCAAATAAAGATCAGCTGGTTTTTAAAAAGCTGTATTACTATTTTAAGAGGGAGGGTTTAAGTTAGTAACCTGAATTTATGAGAACCTTTTATGTCTTTTCCAAACCCATGTGCTTCTGGTGTTTGATTGATATGTATGTGTGTGTGTGAGAGAGAGAAAGAGAGAGGGAGAGGGAGGGAGAGAAGAGGAGAGGGAGATAGATGACGAGGAGATAGTTTATGGCTTTATAGTATATTTCTCCAAATGGTATTTGGGGCATAGTGGACCTTTATTTAACAAAAGTTTAACAGATGGTAGGAAAGCAGAATGATTAAGTAAATTAATTTTACCCTTGAAAGGAATGAGACCCTTCCATAGCATGTAAACTGAAGGTACCTACCTCTAACAAAGAACTGGCAAGCTGAAATTTGTATAATATACTCAATATGAAGGCTCCAAATTAAATGAAAGATTACCTTGGTAAGAAAGAAAATGGTCTTTAAAAAGCAGTGTTTTTATTTTAAGTTTCCCTCTAGACTTGAGTGTTTGCCCCCAGAAAATGTAGAGAAAAAGCATGAAAGAGCAAGAGCTAACTCATTTCAGGAATAAATTTAGGATCTTAAAATTTGAGTTTTTTTTTTTTTTTTTTTTTATGACTCTTCAAGAAAACTACTGGCACCAGCTTTACTGTAAATTCCTATAGGACCTAGAGTTCATTGCCCTTCAGTCCAACTCTGAAACGCATGACAATAAACTCCTATAGAAGGAGAGAGCTATCGCCCTGATGGCGTAGTTTTAAGTTTTAACAAGTCCTTTATTTCAGTACAACCTGATCCGAAGGTCAGTCTTGGAGTGCATATGGAGCGTTCCTGGTAAGAAAGCTCCAGGTCCCAGTTTCTTCTGTCCCATCCTGATACTATCAGTTTCTTTTGTTCTGTTACTTAAAAGTGAGTTAGAATTCTCTCCCAAGACTTCATGTGCTGAGCTGCTCTGAGAGTGAATGATGTCACGTTTCAAAGAATACTTCTTTCAAATCAGTTTTCCAGAGTTTATAACCAACACCTTCCAGTTCCTGATTCTTCACCTAGATAACATAAAGTGATTTGGCATTTTATAATTATATATGACTATGCAATTTATACTTATATATGTTTCTAGAATGAGAGAGAAAAGTCAATAAGGGGAAAAAAGATTCTGTCTCACTCAGCCTGTCCCTTTTGTTTAATGGACATCAAAGTGAGATCTTTATTCATAAAAATTTTTATTCTAAAATTTTTAAAAATTCTTTTTACAACTAAAAATTGGACGGTATTCTACATTCATGGTTAGCGCACCTGAAGCTCAGGTTCTGCTTATTGTAAGGCTTTGGCTTTCTCTTCACAAAATAAGTTGATATTTTATATGTGTTTGTGTACATATATATGTGTGTGTGTGTATATATATATATATACACACACACACATATTAGGATTTATTCCTAGTATATATGTATATATATATTAGGATTTATTCCCAGTTCTCCCTCTCTTATGTCATCTTTCTGACCAAAGGCATAGTCACTCTCCAAAATGTGGTATCTATAACATTTGACCCAGCTTTTCAGGGACGGTTCGTCCTTCACTGTTTCTAGTTTCTTCACAGCCTGGTGTCCTCATTCATGGGTCAGAAGATGTAGCTGTGAGTATGTGCTTCACTCCTGTTTTCCTTTTTGTTTTCAGGAACAGAACTGGGCTTTGAAAAGGATTCGATAAGACATTTAGTGACATTAGTAAAATATAAACTTATATCCTTTTGAGTCCCACATCTTGTGGGGATGGTCATTTCTCATTGCTTGTTTTTAGTATGGCAGGCTAATTTGTTTTGTTCTTTTATTCCCCAAATCCAGCAAATACATCATCTAAGCAACTCAGTCTTCTTAAATTGTATAGGAACTGTGAACGTTACTATTACTGTGATTTCTTTTTGTGTAGCTCTATTGGTTTAAGGATACCGTTTACCCATACCTCATAACATAAGGCCAGAAAACAAATAAACATGGATACAGTAAGTATAAATATAAATTTCCATATGATTTATTGTTGTTCCTTGTACATAAGAAACAGTAATATACAACTTACACTGCTTTAGAATGTAAAATGGATAAAAATGTGTACAAAAAAGCACATTCCTAGAAAAGTATTGGCAAATAGTAAAAACAGGGAGGAGGGTAACAAGCAAAAAACAAATCAACAAAACAAAAAACGAACAATTCTTCAATTCAGTGTGCAAACATTTTATAAAAATAGAAATACTAACTCTACAGGCAGTATTTCCTGATAAATTATTTAAATAGCATATCTACACAATCTGAGATATCTATTCCAAAGGCAATGAGAAAATAATTTATAAAAATAAAGCAACGGTATACAAGATTATAGAAAAAAACAACTTTCAGAAAACGTATTTAACATTTCAATGCTATTTCCTTACTGGGAATATTTTTCTGTAAAGAATTTTTATACTATGTACAACATTGATTTTTTTTTTTTTTTTTTAGGTACTACAGTAGCTTTAAGTTTGTTAGACACTTAAACTCTTTCTGTTTGATCCCAAAATTCTTTACTCAGTCACACAACAAATGAGGTAATATTTGTATACAAGTTTCACCTTTGTCATTTTTTTCTTTTGGAAAAAGGCAAAAATAATAAATGTAGATGCTTTTCATCTCCCTGGAAATAGGCACAAGGGATGGGGTAAGACAGTATTAATGGCTTCTTGGCTTTCTTTGCAAACTAAAAACACTTGCAAATGGACAACCAAGTAATTCCACTTGGGAAAAAAAAAGGAGAAAGGAATTCCAAATCATTCAGTCTAAGCACAAAGTGAAGAGCAGCTTGCTATGCTGGTTTCCTTGTGCCATTCCTGTGAAAGATTTGCTGATCAATCTCAACTACCTGCTCTCAGACACTTTCCATATGAAACCTAGATTCCAGGTAGAACAGAGTTAATAAATAATCTGTATTTACAATCTTACAGTCATAATGACTTGTAGCAAAGATGATATGGATAGTCCTTACGCTTCTTCCTGTTCCATGAATAGTCTTTCATACAGATCCCCCAGAATAAGTAAAAAATAAATAGTTTACATTGTAAAGTGTTTGTTTAAAACACCAAAAACTACAGTCCAAAAGAGACAACTGGAAAACTCCATGATATTCAGGAAAAAAGAGAGAAAAGGAATGTCTTAGTTGATAATTTTGTGCCTTTCTAACCATAAAAATACAAGCACGGGCTGCCCGTCCCTTGGGAGACAGCCTGGTGCTCACTGAGATGGTAGGTTTTCTTATTTTCCTGCTACATCTGCAGAAGCTACATCTGGACTACAACTGACAATTTCAATAGAACCAAGCTGCGGCAGCCAGCACTGGCTCGTGATGGTTTAACTCCGACTCCCTATTCTCATCACTACAGGTGATATGTTAACGGGTGGAAATCTGGGAGGAAGTCCAGAAGCCAGTCTTCCTTCCCTGCTCCTATCTAAGTGCCTATTTATACGGGTTAATCAGCTAACACCGGTCAGCATCATGAAATCCAGCAATAGTCTTTCAATCCCCTGAAAATGATTTAGTACCAAAAATGTAACAGCTCCTCCATATTTTCTTCATACAATCGTCTCTTGGGTATGCATCCTCCCCTTTGGGCTTTGGACCCCCGCCCCCCTATTCCAGAGGGAGTAGGTGAGGGCTGGTTTTGTTTGTCAATTCTAGTGAAGCCTCCCTTATCTCACATGCCTGAAAACACTTTGGAGTCCACCGCTCAGAGCTGGCGTCATAGTCGCCTTCTGCTCTGACAAAAGCAGAGTGGGACAGGCACCTTCCAACCAAAGCATGTGGATGCTTTTGCTTTTGCAAAAGCCAACCAAAGCCATTGTCTGTCTCCTTGGAAGATTCTTCTCAGTCAGAGGCTGAATGCAGGGTCTGATTTGGAAAATTGCATTTTCTTGAGGCAAGTCACATGTTCTCGGAGTCCACACTCATGCAAGCAGAGAGCAAAGGCAGGCAGCGAGGAGCGATCCTGGGGGTTTTCTAAAGCCCATGTTTCCAGAAGGTGCAATACCAGCATTGGTTATGATCAGTCTTTTGATCAACAGTTTGATGATTAGGAATCTGTGAAATAAACATATAAACACATAAATACATAAACTAATTCACTGAGGCACTGTCATCTTAATATCCACTAATACATGCACAACCTTGGCACAGCTCTACTTTTATAATGGCAAAAGTATATTTTAAGATTGGTAGTTTATAAAATTACACATTAATGTGTTTGAACACTGTTGCTAGATGTTTGATATAGCATAACCTTCCAGAACTTATGCTCTGCTTTCTAAGGCTTTCATTATTTCATTTTTATCACTGTGTCTTCAACAGCAAGATAGAAATAACCCTGTGTCTTACATAGCCTCTGGCATGACTGACATTCTTGGTACTGGTCTGAACTAGGGATTTCACCTATATGTTCACTGTCATTTTGCTCCTACCTCTGCATTCATATTTCAGGTCGGAGAAGAACACCATTTCTTGAGAGAAGACGAACAAGCCTAGCCTCCCACCAGCGTAGGTTTTGTCATAGATGGGTCCTGAGTCAGCCATGATCTTCTTCCCTTCGTACATCACCACCCTGCGGGAAAGAAGGACGTCACATCAGTGCCACCCTTACCTTTACTCCTCTCCTCCCTGCCTGTCAGTATGACCTATGGGATCTTTAATCAGAGCAATCTTACCTGATGAAACCTGTCTTTGGCCTGTGGCTCAGACGCCATCTGTAGGCAGTGAAATCTTTCCAGCCAATGTGACGAGGGTCATGCCACAGTGTGCGCACCTGGAGGAAAAGGAAAAGCAAAGGTTGAAACAGCTTCATTATGAGAGTTACGTTAGCTTCCATGAAATGGAATGGTACTTGAAAAGGTACGGAGTTGACCTAAATTAGAGGGCTGCAATGTAGGATTTTTTTCCCAAGGGCTTTATTGGCTATGTAACCTTGAATGTGCGTATCAGCAAAGAGAAGGGACGTTGACATGTTTGTTTGTTTGAAGAGGCTAAAACAAACAGTTTTAGCCTTTTGATCTCAAGTGAGCTACCCTCTCAGACACTAGGATGGTTTTTACAATGCAGAGCTTAATGCTACAGTTGGTGATGCTGGGAACTTGATGTCTAAGACTCCCTGGTGGGAGGCTTGGCCAAACACAGGATCCCTTCCCCTCTTGCAGGGCGTTGTTCTCACCTGGCCAGGGGTGTTTCCTGTGTGCCACAGGGCATTCCGCAGATGCTCGCCAGGCCCGGTGGTGGAATTCACAACCTTCACGGAAAGTCCAGAGTATCCCTGAGCCCTCGTGGGGTTGGTGTCCCAGTAGGATTGAGTGACTTGCTTCCACATCACAACATAGAAGCGGCTGCTGGACTGGTAGCCAAACACAAAGCCGGCATAGTCGTCATCCCTCTCANGGTGGAGTTCACAACCTTCACGGAAAGTCCAGAGTATCCCTGAGCCCTCGTGGGGTTGGTGTCCCAGTAGGATTGAGTGACTTGCTTCCACATCACAACATAGAAGCGGCTGCTGGACTGGTAGCCAAACACAAAGCCGGCATAGTCGTCATCCCTCTCGGTGTTGATGAAGAAGGTGCCGCTGAAGTCCACAGCATTAAATTCGTCATAACCTGGAAGAGGAGGCCACGCCCAGGTTAAAACCTGCAGCCTTCCGGAGGTTCTCCGTCACCTTCCCAGCCATTTTTAGCACTCATGGGACACGTGCAACTGCCTGCTTTTACAGAGGCTTCTTTCCCCTGTACACACTGGCCTTTCGTTTGAAGAACTCTCTACTCACCTACAGCAAGTCCAGGGTCACAGTTGACAGTCTGGACGAGTTCTTTACCCTGATGGCGTACAACCCAGTTAGGGTCATTCTGGGATGTCCCTTTGGGATCTAGAGGAATCATCTGGAATCGGCGGAAATCAGTCTCACTGATATCAACATTTTCGGGACAGATGTCATCAATGTCTGGCACCTTGTCCTGATCAAAATCATCTTTGCAAGCATCACCTCGACCATCACCTAAGGGCAAAAAGGCAAGAGTTCAGTGAAATCCAAAATACCATAACTGGTGCCAGAAATTCACTGTCTTGTCAAAGTTAACATTTAGTCCTTTCATCCTCAGATGTGTTCAGCTTTGTTTTTATTTCCGCAATCCGGACAGCCCTGGTTTCAGTCACTCGCTTTAAAAGTGGCTCCAGTGTCTCACCATCAGAGTCCTTCTGGTCAGGGTTGGGCACCAGCCTGCAGTTGTCCCGGTCATCAGGAATGCCATCATTGTCGTCGTCATGGTCGCAGGCGTCGCCTTTGCCATCCTTGTCGTGGTCAGCCTGGTTGGCGTTGGGCACGTAGGGACAGTTGTCCAGGTTGTTCTGGTGGCCGTCTTCATCAATATCCTGATTGTTGTCACAGGTGTCTCCAATGCGGTCCGAGTCAGAGTCGAGCTGAAAGAGACAGAGGGTAAGCCTGAATGTGAACCACCGATGCTAAGGAAAACTTACGGAGATTCTCCAGTGTCTGATAAGATTTGTTAATATAGATGTGAAGCCTCACTGGTCTTAAGTGTTTTATTCTTGATCCTTGTTTGTATTAGACAGTTTTTAAAGGGATATTTGAAAGTTCTTTTAAAATAGAAAACTTTCTAAATAAAATTAAATAGAAAGCATCATTTCATCACTAAGGATAGAATGCCGTATTAACTGCTTATATCTTAATGATGAACTGAATGCTCTGGGTACAATTTATGTTCTATTCAAATTTTCAATTAGGAAATTGTTGACACGTCAACTTCTATTCCAGGTCATTAAATCATGGCAACATGGCACTGCTTTTCATACCTACTGGGTAACCTGTATAGTGGGATAAATCATTTTCTTCTCTTTTAGGTATTTGGTTTTACACATCTAGTCCATCAGGATTGTCCAGTGTTGGCTCAGGTAAAGTCAAAATTCTAATTTTTTTCAAAACCATATTTCTCAGAGTACCTTTTTAAAAGTATTCAGCTTACAGATTATTTATACACAAATTGCAATTTTGCTTGCCAGTATTTATGCTCTTTGCCATTAAGATTTTTACATGATTCATTAATTGTTATAAACTTTATTATTATCTGAAGAACCAACACCTTGTCCAGGGAGGTTAAATGGCACTGAGGTTTAATTTACAGTAAGACTCAAATTCAAAACAGATGACCCTCAATGCCATTTGATTAAGAATGCTATCCCAAATCATTCATGCTTTCCCCTATTTCCCCTAAGCAATTCATCCTGGTGCTTTTTGTTTTAGAGAAAGTCATAAGAGCAAATATTAGGAGAGTTTCTGGATTTCTCCAGAAATTAGCTGGATTTATCATTTCTTGAATCTTTTAAAAATATCTGCATTTATAAAAAGGTGGTTTCTAAATTTCCAGAATAATTGCTTTTAGGGGAAAAAAAAAGCCTTAAGTTTCACACCGAGAAAAAAATGATGAGCGATTACACTAGAAAAGAAACACCTTCAGATATGGAACTTGTCCTGGCTATGTCTGTTTGCAGCACTCCCTAGAAACGGTACAGAATTATCTGTTTACAATGCCAAAACCCTTGAAGAATGACAAAGAAACATGGATTTCTCCAGTTTGGGGAAATACTTTTAGTTTGATTTTCTTGCAGTCAGATTATATCATGAGCCGTGAAAATGGCTGTGTATCTTGCTTAGGGATATTTTCTTCCATCTCTCAGTTTCAAACATGATTAATATTCCTGTACAGTTGTCAGTCACAGATTTCTGCTTTGTATAATTTATCTTAACAATGGTAGATTCCACTGAGCACATCATGTGGGCTTCTTATAGAGGATAAGAATGAAGTTACAAGACTGTCATGCTAAAGACCTATGGAACTCTGCAAAGAGCTTAGGTTAGGCAAACTGTTCACATGAAAATACTGTAATTGGCTATGAGATCACTGATAGCCATGGTAATGAAAGTGTTTGAACTTAAACTCTTCTGTTTTTTAAAGAGGCTTAGAAAGGGCTATGTTAACAGTTTACTGAAAGATTTTGAAAGGAATCTACCTACCTGGTCTGGATTGTGTTCGAGGGGGCAGTTGTCACACTGATCACCAACCCCATCCATGTCAGTGTCTTTCTGGTCCACATTGTAGACATACTGGCAGTTGTCCCGTTCATTGAGGATACCTGCAGAGAACACGGGACAGATAAGAGCTGGAATCTTCAGCCTCAGCTGTTTCAACCAGCCTGCACACTAACAGCCAGCACTATTCAAGGCTGAGAGCTGAATGCTGTCACAGCTGCCTACGGGCTGGCTGGAATCAGGGAGCGCCTTACCGTCCCCATCAATGTCAGCTGCGCAGGCGTCTCCTTCCCCATTGTTATCCGTGTCAGCCTGGTCTGGATTGTGGTTGTAGGGGCAGTTGTCACAGCGGTCTCCCACGTCATCTCTGTCATAGTCGTACTGGGCTGGGTTGTAATGGAATGGACAGTTGTCCTGCCAAGAGAAGAAGCAGAGCATTGTACAACTTGGTCCGTGAAACTAGCCTCAAATCACAGGCATAATATATATATAAAACTGTGAAAATCTGCAACAATCATTTTCTACTTGGTGGATATACTAAGTCCCCTGTAAAATGACCACTGCAAAAGTTAAAAGCCAAGGCATAATGAATGAAAAATGAAATTCTGTTGGTTATGAGTCAGTGAGATGTAAATAGAAACTCAACATCTCCACTAGGGTGCAAGCAGAGATAACCTTACTGTGACCTAGAGAAGACATTTGAAGCCAATATGGGGAGCAAAGTGTCATTTGTTCACACATTGTAACTTTTTGCTCCAACTAGGGGAAAGGCAGGCTGTGACAAAAAACAAAACCCTCATTTAAAAATTCTCTTGGCAACATCTATATCTGAAAACTACAGAATCACAATAAATAATTTCTGATGACTAGATATCAGTAATTTTGTTGAATCTTTGCTGAACACAAAAGCTGAAAGAGGAATGGAAAGCAATTTTACCCTGTCATCTGGAATCTTATCATTGTCATCGTCATCATCACAGGCATCGCCGATTCCATCCTTGTCATAGTCTTCCTGCCCTGAGTTGGGAAGGTTGGGGCAATTATCCTGGAAAGAGAAGGCACAGTGCAGCTGCAGTTGGCAAGCCTTTTGCTCAGCTCATGCACTAGAGAGTGCACTGAAAAAACACTGCAGACAGAACTGAATGCTACTCTGTGACAGCAAGTATTTTCAATGGGAAGACAAAAAAGTTTGCTTGGAGGACACACGGACACACACACACACACACACACACACACACACACAAATACTTTGTATAAATGCTCTAAACTTTATATATACTGGGAACACGGGTCACACGGGTCATGCTCTGCTGGCATTTGGTAGAGAAGTGAACTTTTTTTGGACAACATAATCGACCGTGGAACACAACTGCCCAAAGGGCCTGCCCCATTCATGTTCTTGGCACCAAGTAATTTAATAAGAATTAGTGTTCCTCTGCCTTCAGATGATTTGATCTTTGAGTTCCATTCCCCAAGTTTAAGCAATTCCTCAGCTCATCCCCTTGATAAGGGTTTCTGGAGGCAGGTGAGGGCGGGGCTACCTTTCTGCAGTGGTAAGTTGCATTGGCCACGCACAGCAGGTCTTCGTTGGGCCAGCCGTCCAGGTCTGTGTCCTCCCCGCAGATGATGCCGTTGCCAGCGTAGCCAGGCTTGCACTCGCAGCGGTACATGGGGTCGCTGTAGTGGCCCAGGTAGTTGCACTTGGCGTTCTTGTTGCAGTCGTGTGTCCCGTCTGTGCAGGGGTTTCGGGGCTTGCATATCTGAGGGTACAACATTCTGACGTTAAGGCAGAGCCTTGGAGGGTCCCCAGCTCCCCACTGCCTCTGGACAGAGATCCATGGGAAGAGTATGAGTCCTCCCCATCCTGCCCTGGGAATGTTGATGCCAGGTTATAGGCTGACATGGCTTTATGTGTGTTTTCCTTGAACTTGCACATCACCCTGGCACTTACAAGTCCATCCACTCACAACTCACTCCAGAGCAGCATGGTTAAATGTGATGGACCAGTTTTCTCTGCTGGATGAACAATTCATTTTCTAGTCCTGTTTCTAAAAGCTAGATTGACACTCACCCCCTCCCCCGTTTTCCTTGAAGGGTGTGAGAGGACATTCCCTGCTTTCATGGCTAGCTCAGTCAAGGACAGCCCCCTCACTCCCATCCACTAGTCCCCTCTGCTCTACCTGTTTGTTGGCGGTGGCATGTTCCACGCCCTGGCCAAAGGGCTGCGAGCCAGTGAAGCGCGGTGGGCAGGGCAGGCAGTTGTAGCCGGGGTCTGTGTTCTCACACCTGTGCTCTCCGTTGTGGCTGAAGCAGGCATCAGGGACTTCTTTGCACTGTGGAAGAAACAGGTTTGTTCATGTTTAGAGAACACTGCCACAAGAAATGACCAAGGCAGATGAGATGCTTTCCTAGGTCTGGTAGCTCCCAGCTCCTCACCTCATCAACATCTTTGCAGTTGACGCCATCTCCACTATAGCCTGGGGGACAAGCACCACACTTCCAGCTGCCATCAGGGTAGCTGGTACACTGGACACCAGCAAAGCAGGGATTGGACAGGCATCCATCTAGATAAGAGTGACAGGCAAACGTGGGTCTCAGCGGCTGTTACTGCCATTCTGGTCACTTAAACGGGGGTGTAATATTGTAAGGTCTGTGTAACTGCTAACTTTTGAGATTATGCTGTCCATCTGGCATTTTAATCAATCCACTCAGGACCATCCAAACCGAACCCCCATGAAAGCTGAGCATGCCATTAAGTGGTTTTGTCCTGGGCTGCCTGGGCTGTGTGGCTTACCAATGGGACAGTCCTGCTTGTTGCAGATCTGGTTTTCTGTCACATCACCAACGCAGTCCTTGCCTCCAAACTGGGGTGTGGGGTTGTTGCAGAGCCGGCTACGTTTCTGTACCCCTCCTCCACAGGTGACAGAACAGATGTCCCATGGTGACCAGGGTCCCCAGCCTCCATTGACTGTAAGAAAATGAACCACAGGCCAGAGCTAAGACCAATTTCCAAACACTGTACCTTCACAGGAGACTCTCCTGAGTGTGTTCAAGAAACCTCCATGACCCTGACACATGGTAAGGATGTCTGGGAAGAGGGTGAGTCTGAAATGGTTCTATTTGTCGTGAGAGGAAGCTGCTGTGCCCTGCAGGGCTGTGCTTCTGTTTGTTTCTCTAGGAAGCATCCGTGACCCACGGATGCCAGGCAGCCAGCGGGGTGGAGCTGCCAGCATCACGCCGGGTGATGTATGCACTTACTGGGGCAGGCGTCTTTCTGGCAGGCTTTGGTCTCCCGGGCTTTGCCCTCACATGGCTTCCCGTTCATCTGGGGGCTGGGGGAGTTGCAGAGCCGGATCCTTGTGATCACACCATCTCCACATGTTACGGAACAAGATGACCACGGGGACCAGTGGCTCCAGCCGCCATCCTGTTTAACTAAAGGACAAACCTGATGGTTATATGGTGCTTCCCACAAGCCAAGCTCCACTTTAACACTTTAAATGCATCCTCTAAACCAAATCTTCAAACTCGCCAAACTAAAAATCTTTAAACTATTTTTACCCCCAATTTATAGATAAGAGCCTCAGAGAGGATAAACTGTGCTCAAGGGTGCACAGATAAGGCAGAGAACTGGGATTAGATCAGAGCTAGAACCTGTGCCCTCAACCTCTTTGCTCTGAAGTTGCTGTTGGTGACAACAAGGACAAGTCAGGTCTCCATATCCCCCAAGTGGCCAAACACTTACACCTCTTGTCACACTCCTGGATGTGGCAGGTCCGCGTCTGCACAGAGGAGCCCTCGCATCTGTTGTTGAGGCTGTCGCAGGAGCGGCCACGCTGCTGGATTCCATTGCCACAGGTCACAGAGCAAGAGGTCCACTCAGACCACGGGGACCAGCCATCGTCTGCAGAGTCGCTGGCTGCTGAGCAAATGGGTGCATTTAGTGTGTTATCATGAAAACAAGCTATTCTTTGGGCTGCTCTGCTCTGGACTTTCTTCCCATGCCAGAGAGTGAAAAGCAATATATTTGTTAGGCCAATGGCCAAGCGGTCATTCTGTGCACAGCTTTGGGGTAATTGCATGCTTTGCCTGGGTCGGTATAGCTGAACCTTTCTCCCACATATGTTTCTAGTCATCCTCGCCCCCTTCTTCCAAGTCTGCATTTTAAATGAGTTTCCCTTTTTTGACTTAAGATATCTTGGTAGGCATTTCCAGCCCCAGGCTTCCAAGAATACTTGGGTTTTAGGCAACTTATAGGAGTCACTTCTGACTTTCAGGAGAGTCAGAGACCCATGTGTTTGGCAGATGAATCTGAAGGCAGTGGAGCCGCTGTTGGCTCTGGCCCTGGATCAGTCATGAGGTCAGTCAGCGGGTTGCTCCTCTTACCCTAGCATTTGGGGCCTTTTCTGCACATATTTTCATAAGAGGGAAGCATGTTTGTTTACCATCTGCCCAGGCGCCATGACTACAATCACGTCCTGTATCTGACAGGAGACAGAGAACTTGTTTTCTCTTGCCATCAGTTTGAAGTTTTCCTAGTAATCCCTGACTCAAAATCCAGCGCCCTGCTAGTCCCTAGCCAGACTTGTTCCCTTTAACCCACATCTGGAGGGAATGCGGAACAGAAAGCAACGCACAAATGACGGTGGCAGTTCCAATGTCACTGGCGTCTCTGAAGGGAGCTGGTTCTTCTGAGCTGTGATCCGTGTGTGTAGGAAGCGGGGAGTGGGGGGGGTGTGGATGTGAAGGGTGAGTGCTACTTTCCTGTTTTATGCATCTTAGTTGTGATAAATCATCTTTATGACTTGTACTTACTACAGTGTCTCAGCAAAGTGATTAAATTATACTGACAGCAAAACCCAGGGACTGGGCACCATGAAACAATACAATTTCTTACAGAGCCCTGAGACCCAAACTACTATTTTTCCTTAGGTCTCCCATGCCTGTAGATAAAATGGGTAGAACTTTCAAGCCCAGTTAAGTCCATCAATTTCTCCAGTGAGCAGATTTTTACTGACTCTAGGCCAAAAGGTCATATTCTAAATCCAGTTAACTTAAAGCTACTGCTGCTACCAATTCATCTCGTCTTTTCTCAAAGCACAGAATCATACTCAATAAACTATACTAAGGTTATTGTCTACACCACGATCCGGGGCGGGGGGGTAATTAAGTTTAGTCATAATGGCATTTTTTTGGCTCTATACAGCAGACAAGCCATCAGCTAACCAGATGCTGCAGCAAGAAACTGAATGAAAACATGTGACAGAGATGGGACTGGTATTCCAGTATCATGTACAATCGATCCAGTCGCTGAAGCGTGGTCAGACAATCTTAGGAACTTACGCCAGCACCGTGGGCAGCATTCTCCATCGGGAACTGTGGCGTTGGAGCAGGGCATGATGGGACAGGACACTTTTTTGCAGATGGTAACTGAGTTCTGCAGGGCAACAGGGAAGGAGAAATGGGTACTAAGCATATTGCCAGCAGAAGCTTACATACTGAAACATTTCAATTACAAGCTGAAATGTCGTCTGGGCTATAAATGCTCTAGTGGAATGATTTTAATAGATCTGCCTGTCTTTTGGCAGCCACCAATACTGTAGAGACAGTTCGAGTGCTGCTTATTTGTCACTCCATCCCTCTAGAATTCTTCTCAATTGCCACTTAGTCACTTCTTCATGCACAGAACAGCATGTATTTATGCAATTGGAACCGCCTAATATCATGAGTCAGATCTCTTACTTTGTATCTAAAATCAAACTCCTGAAACTCAGCCAGGACTTAAAAAATTTTAAATTACATCTTTATGGGGAAAAGAAGATCAATGAGCATCTTACTTTCTCATATATATATGGCTTTATATAATATTGGACAAGAATGGGAATTTAGTAAAGGTGGCTCCCAAATCTTCCAATCCATGATGTGTATTTAAGCTTGACTTTGTTCAATGAGCCAGTAACACCCCTCAAACCCCTCTGCCCCTGGCGTTGGGTAGGGGGTGAGCCAGAAGGACACATACGCTGCAGGCAGCACCATCTGAGGTAAGTGGATAGTTCTAACGATGTTGGGCTAAGTGATTTGAATAGCAATCAGTACTGTATTAAAGAATCTCCATGTCATAGCTGAATACGAATCAGGTTGGGGGGGAAAAGTTCCAACTCAGTTTTACTTACCTGATATTCATCACTTAGCTCTTGAACTAAAGCAGGTAAGTTACCGAGATATTTAAATAGATATATTCTTTTAGATATTATTCTTAGCTGGGGGTATAATTAAGACTTTGAAAAACTCTGAGCATTTAAATGATTTTATAGATGTCATAACTGCATCTTAAGAAAAAGACACCACTTGGGTATCCAGCCATGGAACATGAAAAGAGCCTCCGCAGCCATCTGGCTCTTTCTTCAGAGAGGAGAGTGCCATCCATTCGTGTTTCAGTCCGTCGAGAGCCTTACCTGGCAGCGACACTCAGTGCAGCTGTCCACCGTCCACTCGTCGCCAGTCCGGTACTGGACTCCGTTGTGGTAGCAGAGTGGGGGCCTCCTCAGCTCATTGGCCAGCTCTTTGTTCTCTTCGGTCTAAAAGGGGGAGAAAGGTTATTAGCACCGAGCCTCACTTTCAGTCCCTCAGCATCATCACCATCACATGCAGGGGCTCCTGCTAACAGGCGGGGGGTAGAGGCTACTGACCACTTTGCGGATACTGTCCTGCAGCGTGGTCACAATGGTGCGTAGACCCCTGAGCTCCAGGACCATGCTGGACAGCTCGTCACATGAGATGCCACAAATGGCTTGCAGGTCCTTCGTTTTGTGGCCAATGTAGTCGGTGCGGATGGCAGGGCTGGACCCATTCACCACGTTGTTGTCAAGGGTGAGAAAGACACTGGTAGCTGCCAAGGAACAAAGGAACACAGTGAGGGAAGTAGGAGAATATCTTCAAGTAGATGCTCCCACCAGGCAGCCCCTAGGGATCCTAACTGTAACAGTCATTTCAGTTTGGGTGAGGGATGCAAAAGGAGGGGACCGTTGAGTGTGGAAAACTGTTTGAGGTCACCTTTATATAAAGGTAACTATGTTACCTGGGATAATTTATGCACAATCACCATTGCTGAAGTTTCTCAGCTTATTTTGGGTGGAATGCCCTCACTTTCCCATATGCCCTAAAAACAGAGGGATACTTACAGCTGGAGCAGCCTTTGTTCCTGAGGATGTCTTCTGGTGTGGTTCCAAAGACAAACCTGACATTCTGCAGCACCCCCTGTGAGCAGAGGATACACACTGTTTGTAGAGCGTTGGTAGGGGCCGGGGGTCAGTGGGAGGGGGGACTGTTTATGCTAGAAGGAGCACACAACAGATGTTCTAAAATTTGAAAAGAACTCCCTTTCAAGATCACCGTGTCAAAATAACACACCAAATAACTGTTGGTGAATTGCCAAATTCACGGGAATTGCAAAATAACTTCAAAAATCCTAATTGTATCTTCTGCCAAGTCTGTGGTCTTTTACAAAGAATTCAGTTATCGGCCTACTTGGGGATACAGGAAATGGAATCTGATATTGAGACCGGATGATACAATGACAGTCTCCAGTGTCAAACAGTTAAATGTGGGAGTTTCAAAGCCACAGACCCAAAGATCTAGAGGTTTAAGCAAGGAAGACACTGCAGCAGCAAATAGCCACTATTTTAATCTTTTCTTTGGGATCGGTTACATCCCCATGAGGAAGCAAATAGCCAAGTGGTATTTATCCTGCTCATAAAAAGTATCCACTTCAAGCAAATATTATAATTGGTGCAATGCATTTGAAATTATTTTCTTGAGAAGAGCATAAAGAGTAAGGTTTGAACAGGCAGTTAGAGGAAAACTATTTCTTGTTTCCTTTAGAGGTTTTCAATGTCTGATCCCTAGAACACTAGCACCAACCTCACCGTGGAACTGGGTAGAAATGTAAATTATCAGGCCCCATCCCAGGGACCGGATGTCCAAAACTCTAGGGGCGGGATGCAGCAGTATACATTTTAGTAAGCTCTCCAGGTGATTCTGATGCTCCCTACTGTGTGAGAACCACTGCTTTAGTGCACAGGCAGTATTTCCTATACTGGAACCCCTGCCTCTCCTGTTATCACCCTCCTGGTCATAAGCTGCCTAGCAGTTGACCCCGTGGATCAGGAATCAAAGCAGCCTCACCTGGAAATTGTCATTGACACCTCCTTTGGCAATGCGGAGTCTGGCGATGCTGGCCAGGTCCCTGGTGAAGATGCTCTGGATGGGGACATCCAGCTCCGCATTCTCCATCTTCTCACAGTCGATGTACAGCTGGGCCCTGTCCTCCTGCACAAACAGGGTGATGCTCTTCCACTGGCCAGTCGCCAGGAGTGCTTCCTCCACCGACACCACGTGCTGCTTGCCCTGCACGGTCAGGCTCAGGTCCAGGGTGCCCGCCTTGCCATTGGAGACCACGCTGAAGACCTGGCCAGAGTGGTCTTTCCGCTCC
The DNA here is from genome assembly GCA_006410635.1 of Cephalophus harveyi. Classification (NCBI taxonomy): domain Eukaryota; kingdom Metazoa; phylum Chordata; class Mammalia; order Artiodactyla; family Bovidae; genus Cephalophus; species Cephalophus harveyi. The sequence continues at coordinate 140,221 of SJYT01067477.1, forward strand.
ACAGCCAGCAGGGTACCCCGGGTCTTCTTCATTTGCCTCAGGGAGGCCAGGAGGAGGAAGCCTTTCTCCGCCCGCACAGCATCCACTAGGTCTTGGAACTTCTTGTCAGGCACAGGGGGGATCAGGTTGGCATCCTCGATGCGGAAAGCTGGGCTAGAAGGGTCAGGACCCTTCACCAGTCGGCGCCCAGAGCCCTTGCGGGCAGCTCCGGTGAGTTCAAAGATGTCAAACACACTGTTGTCTCCCCCAGACTCTGTTAGACAAGAGCAGGACACGTGGTGAGCGCTCTGGGTTGGGGGTGGGGGCGAGGCAGAGGGCTGGAATGAAAGCTCTTGACAGCCACTGGAAGAGCTAAATAAAGGGCAGTCAGAGGAAACGGCATCCCGAGGTTTGTCAGGGCGCAGGGGAGAAGCAGCTGAGAGAGGAGTGCACAGGGAGGGAAGCGCACCTGGGGTAACCCGACCTCCTCCTCTTCCCTCCCCCCCCCACACAAGGTATTATACAGACTCACCTGGAATGCGGTTGGAACCGCAGGCATGCAACAGGAGCAGGACGCCGAGTCCCCAGGCCAGCCCCATGGTGGAGCTATTTGTGCCCAGCAAGGAGCCTGCAGCAAGGAGCACAGAGCCAGGGTCAGAGGCTGCCAAGCAGGGAGGGAGTGTGGGCAAAACCTGGCTGGCCTTGGGGCTGGGGCCCCTGGGGATCCCCTTTGGGGCCCACATCTGCTGGAAGGAGGGGCAACCGTATTTACTTTGGAGAGAGCATCAGGAAGAAAGTAAGAGTTGAGGGGAGATTACCGCTTTAAAGAGGTGGTGGGGGCAAGACCAACCACTGGGGAGGGGTTTTTCCTTGAGAAGTTAACGGTAAACACTGGACCAGGAGATGCAGTTTAGGGGCGCAGGGAGGCACAGTCCTTTCTAGAGGACTGATACGACTTGGGGAAAAGAAGAAAATCTTGGGGTGTCCTGGTGGGTTAGTCTGTGAACCCCAAGGCTGGAGTGGATGGCTCTGGAGCCTTTCCACAAGAAGAGTCCCCAGAGGCTGGGAGCGACAGAGCGGGGAAGGCAGAAAGTATTAGATCCGGGGTTCCGGAGGCGCTGAAGCCTGGGAGCTCCAGGTGGCTGGCCTGGGCAGCACTCGTCCTCGGCGGCCGCCCGGGAGTCCTTACCTGTGCGGACGCGGATGCAGCTGCCGGGGCCAGCGACAAGGGCGCAGCGACGGGATAGAGCGCTGGAGAGGCGCGGGGTGGAGGCCGTGGATTCGGAGGCTGCGGCTGGGAGAGCTCGCCAGGGTGGGCTCTCAGCGGCCGGCCCGAGTGCAGTGGCTGGCGAAGCAGAGGAGCCGCGCGCTTTTAAAGGGGCGCTCACATTCCTGGGGTTTCCTCTGACCAATGGGAGGCCGCTGGGCAGGAAGCGGGAGGGGGGCCAGTCTGGGTTCCTCTCTCCGCCCCCCGCTGCTGGCGCACAACTTTCCAGCTAAAAGGTGGAAGGGGGGCAGCGGGGGTCGGGGCCTAGGAGCACTGGAACTTCTCAGAAAAATAGGTGCCCGCCCACGCGGCCTTGGCGCTCACGGGCTCAGCACTTTGGCCCTGGCGCCGAGCGGCCCAAGCCCGGTGTGCGCATCCCGAGCCGACAGGGCCCTAGCCACCCAACCCAAGACCCTTAGAGAGACTTTCAGGCAAACTCGTCCCCTTGAATGCCTGCGCGACGGCTGAAGGGTGGACACTTGGGGAGCGAACCCGTTTGTACAGAAAAGAATAAGCCCAACGGGGTAAATGGGACCAAGAGGGAATCAGCAGTTGAAGGAGTTCCCTCTTGGGTACTTGTTGACCCTCGTCCATCCATCCAGGTGGGGTGGGGACCACGGGACCCGCTTAGCGCCGCGCCCCTGCCCTCGCCCCACGCTTGCCCTCCGCCTGTCCCCCGATGGACGTGAGTGGGTGTCGCACTGGCCAGCAGTGCGGGTACCGGGCTCGGCTTCCCACGCGCGTCGGGGCAGCCTTTCCGCAGGGGCTTGCCGCCCGAGTCCCCGGGAAAGTGCCCTCTCCCAATTGCTGCGGCGCTTCCACGGCTGGCCGCTTGGGGGCGATGTGCGAATTCTGATCAAGGGGACGTGAGCGGGCAGCTTCTTTCTAGTCAGGAATGTTAAGGAAACTTACTCTTACCCACTTTTCTAAAGCCAAATTGGAAATTGTGTCTTGAAAAACAGTTTTTTGTGCCCACTCGTGCTGCTTAACGTGACTCCTGGTTGGAGGATTTGCAGCACCATCTGGCTCCAGGGTCTTGAACTATTTACAGAATAGACTCATGGAGTAATAAATTACCTTCTTCCTATCATTTTATTTCCTACCCCCCCTCCTCCCTGAACGTTCTTTTCATTTTTAGGCTCCCGAAACTGAGGTGTGGGTTACATTTCTGTGGGTGCACCAACTGCCGTGAGTGCTGCCGCTTGCTTAATGCTTCTGTCATTGGAAGTTTGGTGTCCAAGCCACCGTCCCAAGCCAGCATGACTCCAGCTGCCTGGAATTCCATTCATCTCTTCGGCTGGGACGTCAGCAGCCGCACTTCCCCTGCTGTGATCCCAGACCATCAGGCTGGCCCCGGGACCCAGGGCGCAGGTAGTAGCTTCACCAAATAAGGATCTCAGTCACCGGCCAGGGGAATCCCTAGGGTTCACTTCCCTCCTTAGCATTCACACCTGGCCAGATTCCCAACACCCATACGTGTGTAAACATTCATCCAACTGGCAATTTCACTTTTCTTGTGTGGGAGTGCGGGTGACGGAGTGTTTACTCGTTACTCAGTAGACAGCAAACACCTCTAGAAGATGACAAGTATGTTCTTAAGACAGTTGTTTGTTTGTTGCTTAAGTAGCTGCTAAACCTGACAGATTTCACATGCTGGGAGACAGAAATAAAAACCTCTAATGGATGATTAGTCAAATCAGATTCCCATCGTGAAAGTCATAGGTAATGATTCATCAAACAGATGTGACAATTCCAAAGTCAGCAGCCATACATGCCCCCCGCCCCCCCTTCTCCTTCCTAGCACCGTTAGCTCTTTGAAAGGTGACTTTCTTTTCTTTTTTTTTTTCACTTGCTACTGATAATACCAGGTACTTAGGAACAGTTTCAGAAGATGGCCTAATGGTCCCCTGCTCCTCTGGCCCACTTGTTAGTTTTATATAGATGAATGGAGGGTTTAGGGGCCACAAGAGGCACACAAAAGCAGGATACATTGCCCCCTTTAGATCATCTGCTCCTATAGGCTTAGCTGAAGGGACAGAGCGGAAGCTTACTGGAATGACCCTTCAGGGGGGCCACTTCCAGAACTGAAGGACTGTAGGCATTCCTCTGGACTTTTCTTGGAACTTGGCTTCTTCCAACAAAAGAAGAAGTCTACAACCTGCTATATACCCTGCAAATAGGAAGGTGATCTGTACAGTAGTAGGGAAGAGCTTTCATGTCAGAGAAAGCTCATGTAGGCCCTCCAGCACAGAGGCCTTGCCCAAGCTGTGGTCCTCCAGTTTTTCTGGTGGAAAGGAAGGATCACAGGGGAAAGGGTGGCTGGGTCACTGGTAGGAGCACACCCACATTTCTGCTAGTCAACCTGTGCTGAAAATATTCCTCAGAAACCTAAATACTTCTTGGAGAAGCAGGATGGGAAAAGGGGGAAGAAAAACTATACCTTTAATATGGGTGATATTTCCCTCTTGTGTGTGTGTATTCTCGACCGGCAAGTTCTGGAATTTCAGGCCAATAATCTGACATGGACTCAAGGGATGGGCCTTCCAGGGACAGGATCTGGTTCTTGCTTTGCTAAGTTGTCATCATTGAGGATTACATATTTAAAATAAAGTTAAGTATATGACATTTTTCTATAGGATTTTATTTTTATAAGTTCCCCCTAATTGGATATGGAATTGATCTAAAACCATTGCCCATGAATAGGAGGAACAGGACTGTCAGTAATATCTATCTTAAAAACTGCATGTGATTAAAAAGAGCAGGATAATTGAGGAAAAAATTGCTTACCTAGAAAAGAGAAGCAAGGTGTGCTGTATTTTGTGTGAAAGTGAAATCACTCAGTCGTGTCCGACTCTTTGCGACCCCGTGGACTGTAGCCCACCAGGCTCCTCTGTCCATGGGATTCTCCAGGCAAGAATACTAGAGTGGGTTGCCATTTCCTTCTCCAGGGGATCTTCCCGACCCAGGGATCGAACCCAGGTCTCCCGCATTGCAGGCAGAAGCTTTAACCTCTGAACCACCAGGGAAGCCCAGGAATTTAAAAAAATGCTAGAAATGTTCAGCCTTTTTATTAGTAATTTCCTAGAAGTGAACAGCAGCCAACTACTGTATTCTAGAATGGACCAAAATCCTAGCATCTCTGAAATGAAGACATCAGGTATTCATTCCCTCTGTGTATTTTCCCTAGATCATGGTTCAGAGTTGCTTTAGTTCAGCCACCTGGTTGGTGAGCCAGAGGGGAGTTACCAACAGGTGTTTCTTATCTTTCAATCAAACATCAACTCAGGCTTCCCTCTCCTTCAGGAGATGTTCTCCTGCAGCTTTAGATTGACTTGTTTCTTCTTTGGAAACATGCATTCTCTCTACCACACTACTCATCACCCTCCATTCTTTAGTTTTTCAAAATCAATTTTATTTCCAGATGTATAAGGACTAGAATGTAAGTATCCAAAGGTATGGGCTTGGAAAGAGCTCCAATATTTGAATTTCCAAATCCCTTTATACTCAACTTATGGCCCAGAAAGACTGGAAACTCACCAGCTCTGACCAGCTCCAGCATTTCCTGCAGTTATGCCTGAGTTCCTGGGGTAGTTGAGGTGATAGACCCTCCAAAACATTGCACCCCTTCCCCACAGAATTGAAGCAATACTCTTGGGGAATTGATCTCAGTGGCAAGAGGTAGGACTATCACTTTAATGGTAATTATGTTCCCTGCCTCCGTCTCCCTCTTCCCAGCCAGAGATTGATTTGGAGATTAACATGAGACCCAGTTGTGGCCAATGAGAGTTTTGCTGAAGGCTTCTGGGAAAACATTCTTACTTGGAAGAAAGAGCCACGTGAAGTCAGGTTCTCTCCATCTCCACTTGAGTGTGAATGCTGGCAAGCCGTGTTGGGTGCTGTTAGGGGAACCAGACTTAATGTGAGACCGGTGCTGGAGGAGGAGGAGCAGGGAGATGAACAGAACTGTAAGTCAGAGCACAGTTTTGAGCTGCCAGCCTTAAAGGCCATGATACCTCCAGATTTCTCTGGATGTGTGCTTATTGTGTGTGTGTGTGTCACTCAGTCGTGTCTACTCTTTGCGACCCGATGGACTGTAGCCAGACAGGCTCCTCGGTCCGTGGAGTTCTTCTGGCAAGAATATCGGAGTGGGTTGCTGTGCCCTTCTCCAGGGAATCTTCCTGACGCAGGGATTGAACCCCGGTCTCCTGCACTGCAGGCGGATGCTTTACTGTCCGGGCTACTAGGGAAGCTTATTAGTTAGGCCAAGTTGTTGTTTTTCTGTTACTTAGAGCTGCAAATATTGTAACTCATGAGGCTTTTAAATTCCCTCTACTTAGGTTGTCTTTTCACACGCTTTGCTTTAACCTCTTCTGAATTTTTTAGGTTAAGAGAAATAAGAACAGGTCATAGGATAAAAATGTTTTCAAAGACTCTTCACGTATATTATGAAGGTGCTTTCCAGAAAAGTTGCACTGTTCTCTCTCTCCCTGTCCTTTTGCCAGCAGGCCCTGCTAGCCCCAAGCATGACTCACAGCTGACTGGAGAGGCAGAGCATGACTTCTGATGTTATTGTGTCTTTGCATCCCTTCTTTGGGGAACTGGGAGGTATAGTCCAGTGGGTTCAGGAAAGAGTATCCAGAATAAGCTTATCGGAGGGAAGGAGTTGGGAAATTGATCTGTTGGGAAATTGAGGATATGGGGCAAGAGGATGGACAAAGGAAATGATGAGATTTTTGACTTGAGCCTAGGGGTGCATGGCTGACCAGGGTGGATGATGGAAAGCCCTGCTTTTGAGACTGGTCTCTCTGACTCCCTTTTCATACTCTTCTATTTAACATTTTTCCAGCTTCCTTAAGGTGTAATTGACCAATAAACTTGTAAAATACTTAAAGCATACAATGTGATGATATGATACATTGTGAAAGTATTCCGTCCATGGGTTAATTAACACGTCTATCACCTCACATAGCTACCTTTTGTGTGTGTGAGAGAGAATGTTTAATTCTACTCTTAGCAGATTTCAATGATACAGTATGGTGTTATCAACTATAGTCACCGTGCTATCCACTAGATCCTCAAACTTTATTCTCTATTCAGCTTTTTATGTTTTATCATCTTGCTGCCGGTTGGGACGTCAATAAGAATGGGCTGGTTTGAGTTTCATTGTAGAAACTTTTTTTTTTTTTTTCCCATTGTCACCCTGCAAGAAGACCACACATCCATAGGCACTTACTAATAGGGAAGGGAGCTGGGAAAGCATAGTCATCTCTGGGACTTGATTTAATGCACACAAAGCATACCTCCTGCATCCCAGTTTCTTTTCTTTCCACCAGGCCTTCAAGTTCCTCCAAAATAAAACCTTGGAACTTTTTTAAGCCAGAAAGAGCCTTCTGGTCCAACTTCTCAGTTAACACATGAAGAGGTTGGTTCAAGGAAGTGAAGTGACTTTTGAGCGTGTTGATTGGGGGGAAGTCCAGAAAACAATTCAAGTGCTTGTACCTCCAGCTTAAAGTCTTGACCTTCATAGGGTTTTACTCTTTGAAATTTATTTCATATGATTTCAAAAATGTTTTAATAGTAAATCAGAAATGCTTCCCAATTTTCCAGTTAACAGCAAGGTATGTGCCCACAATTGGGAGAGGAGGGAGGCAAGAGGGCTAGGCAAGAGAGAGGAAGGAAAGACAGCAGAAGAAACTGATGTTAGTTTGTTAACCAAAGGCCCACCTGCACTGTGTATTTCCTTCTCTTCCCTTCAAATGGAGTCCCAGTCCTCCTGGACCCCACTCTTGAGTTGACTGAAATGCTTACCGCTGCTCCCAGGAGAGTGTTACACTTTGGCTTGAAGTCAGGATTGTCAATTGCTTTAGAAACAGAATGTGTGTTTAGAAACATGATATCACTTCAGATTTTCCCAGCCTAGGACACAATGAAGAATCACTTTGATTCTCAAGCAAGTTTTATGGAAGCTGAAGCATCTGGTCTTCCGGGGTTTCTAGGAACTGTGACATAATCCTTCTGCCCAGTACCAACCTAATCTTTTGTAGGGTGGGTGAGATGTTTAGTCGTTCTGACCACAAATGAAAGGCCCAGGGAGAACCTTGGTTGTGTATTAGAGATGGTTAAAGATTAAAAAATAATAATAGAGATGGTTAAAGATTAAAAAATAATAATAGGAGGCGAGTTAGCTTGCAGAAGAGTAGAATGTGCTTGAATTCTGTGCCTTTTTTGGTATTGAAATTGTAAAGGTGTTGCTCCTGTTACTTTCACAAAGAATATGGAGCAATACCAGTATCTTTGGAAATGATGAAGGATTTCCTAAATGTGAGAATGATAATGCATCAGAATGTTCCTGAGATAGATTGTGAAATGTTTTCTGGTTGTCTTCACCAATAGTATGGATTTGGTCGTTAATCTGAAATGGAATGACCTCCAGAGGTCCCTGTCACTAAGGAAGTCTATGAGTCTGCCAGGCTGTGACACAATGGAGTTTCCAGGACTGCTATGAGGGAGTTGGCTTCTGACGCTAATGAAACACATTCCTCCTAAAGAATTTAGCTTTTCTGAGGTTCTATTTCACACCACCCATTTATTAATGATAATTTTTCAAAATTTCTGAACAGTTATCCCATGTGCAGTCCAGATTAAGTGATATTTCCAAATTTTCTATTGTTATTTTTTCTCCCTCTGGAATAAAATTATGAGTGTCAGTTAAAAGGGTAAGACAGGCACAAATAAAGAAAACCCCAACTATTGTGTGAAGAATTTTGAAGATTAAATGTGACGTGGAGATTGGCGTCCAATTTCATTCTGGATGAAAGACTCACATGACACTGGGAAATGTGGCCAGCACCCAAATGGCTGGGTTACCCGGGCATTTGTTTTAAGTGATATCCATCTCTTGGGAGGTTGTTTTTTCCCTGATCCCTTTCTTAATAGTGAGATCATGACAATTTGTATTTTGTAGAACTGAGCCAAGGGAATTGTCACTCTTTCTAATTTAAGAGGATGAGTGTGTAGTCTGAAAAAAAGTTTTAGTTTTATTATGACACCAAAGATAAGCACTATTGCTTCCCAGGGAAGAGGTGTACGGGGAGGACATCTTTCTCTTCCTCCACCCCCATCCCCAGCCTCCTTTCTTCTCTTTCCTTCCCTTTCCATTTTCCTATTATATCCTTCTCCTTTTCTCCTCCTCCTCTTCATTTCCGTCCTCCTCCTCTTCCTTTTTTCTTCCACTTCTCCTTAGGGATTTAGTGAGGATGAACTGCAGTAACACATGGAAACCACTTGCAAGTGAAAGTGTTAGTGGCTCAGTCGTGTCTAGCTCTTTGCAACCCCATGCACTGTAGCCCACCAGGCTCCTCTGTCCTTGGAATCCTCCAGGCAAGAATACTGGAGTAGGTTGCCATTCCAGATCTTCCTGACCCAGGGTTCAGACCCGGGTCTCCTGCATTGCAGGTGGATTCTTTACCATCTGAGCCACCAGGCAAGCACTTAGTTCACCATTATTCAATGACCTGGAGTCTACTTGTTTGAGTTCAGAAGTTTGACTCATCTCAGAACTCTGTGACCACTCCTTCTGTCCCTCATTGTCCCAAGACTTCAAGGCGGAGGGCACCTATGTGGCTTCACCCTTCCTGATTCCCTTATGGGTCTGTCTGTCCTTCTCTAAGAATGGCGCTGGGTGTCTTGAGCCTCATGGCTTTATAGGTAGGTTGGGAATTGGATTCCATGGGGGATGGGGCATGGGAGGAGGGCAGAGCTGTTTTTACCAACAAGTTGATGGAACTTAAGTTTCAGGGCTCCTCATGTGCCTGGGTTCCTTCCAAGGCCATAGAGGGGCCCTACTGATATGTTCACAAGGTCATATGCTTGGTAGCATTTATAAAAATAAGATATTTTAACTGCAATTGGTTAAGTCCACTGAATTTTCCATTCTAACTTGTTTCATTCACTCTCCCTCTCATGTTGAAGAGTTAGAGTGACTACAGGAATTTTCTGGATCTAGTAAAGGGGGACATAGACGAGAGCTCTATATATATGGTTTGCAGTCCCTTCTACATACAGTGAAGTAATGACTAGCTGCCCTTGCCCTTTGATGGCTTCTGGGAGTGTTCCTAGTGCCCACCTGGTATCTAACGGGAAGGTGTAGGGTTAACGGTAGTATCATGGCATATGTAGTGTCTGATGTGGATATGTGTGTGTGTGAAGAGGAAACAAATGGTGACATGTATGGAGTCAGAGAGTAGTCTATGGAAAAGTGTTAGAGAAATGTATAATACAGTTTTTTTTGACTTTGTGACGTTTGTGGCATTTGTCACTTTAAGTATTTTCTAATTTGTGACTTTTCTCATTTTAAGTAATTACTCATTTTTACCTTTGAATTTGAAATTTTATATTATTTAACTAAGTAAAACCCTCTACACTGTATACTTTTCAGACCCAACCTAAGTTGAGTCCTCCCTGGTTGAGGGGCATAAGAGGGAGACTGCTGCTGCGGCTGCTGAGTTGCTTCAGTCGCGTCCGACTCTGTGCGACCCCAGAGACGGCAGCCCACCAGGCTCCCCCGTCCCTGGGATTCCCCAGGCAAGAACACTGGAGTGGGTTGCCATTTCCTTCTCCAAAGCATAAAAGTGAAAAGTGAAAGTGAAGTTGCTCAGTCGTGTCCGACTCCTAGCCACCCTGTGGACTGCACCTACCAGGCTCCTCCGTCCATGGGATTTTCTAGGCAAGAGTACTGGAGTGGGGTGCCATTGCCTTCTCCAAGGAGACTAGCTAGGGAGAAAAACGAGCACTGCGCTGAACAGTATCAGGCCAGCTTGTGAAAGAGGCTCAGGGCTGGGTGCACGGGTGTCTGTGTTTTGGTGTCTGTGCCCACGTGCGGGTGTGTCAGGCACTGGTGACCCTGTCGGCCACTGTGGACACTCAGCACCACTGCGGACACTGGCGCTTCTCCACATAGCAGAGAAAGAATTAAGCCAGAGGGGGAGAGGAAAGTACAATTTAGCTGTGCTAATTATTATAATAATTACATGAACTGCTTACCACTGATACCTAACTATTGTGGAGCAGAATAATAATTACATATACCAATTCACATTTCCATGTAACTTGTTTATTTGATTGTAACCTCACATATTCTCTACATGCAGTAATCTTGCAAAGTTTGATGAGTGAACTCCAACAGCTAAAGCTTTTCTTGGTGTAAGATTGCTGTAGCTTAACTCATGATGCCTTCAGTGTGCCTATGTGTCAACATCCTGTTCTGAAATGCTTCCCACTATTAAAAATAATGGACCCTATGTCTTCAGTGATTAGAGTTGCCTTTAGGCTAATTTCTCCCTTTAGGCATTTTGGAAGATGGTGGGAGTTACATATACCCTGTAGGATAGGTCATTCTTTTATCTTCTATGTGCCAGATTTCGTGCTGTTTATAAATCTAAACTGCCTTAGTGTAGTCTTTATTATTTAAATGTACACAATGAGTATTTTCTTTTTATGTTTTCCTGTAAATGCATGCTCTGAAAATTTCATCATTTATGTAAGTATGTGTCATTTTTAAATGTCTATTTTGTGCCAAAGACCTGCCATTTAGCCACCAGGCCTGTGAGGGAGGGGACCCACAGACCCACAACCCTGACATTGAGGCATGAGCTGTGAGGGGTAAGCAAGGATGCATGGGAGTGAGCAGGAGCCTCTCCTGGCCTGTTGTGTGAGTGGGGTAGGGGGTGGAGAGGTCACAGAAGGTTTTCATGAAGAAATGGTATCTAAGCTTAGTCTCGGAAGACTGTTCAGAAAGGCTTGGGTCTTTGGATAAAGAGGAAAGACCAATTGATGTGTTGACATTCACAGACACCGCTTTTGGTTTCACTAAACTGTTTTAGAATCTGGGCAGGAGGCACTGACCAAGGGCCCTGGAGAGGAATGTCTGTGTTTTTTATTCTCCCCGGTGTGTTTTGGAAGAGCAGTTCTTTCAACCCTTTCTTGGCTTCTCTTCCCTTGTGTGGTAAGATAATACTACAGAGCCAGGAAAGCAATTAACCAAAGCCAGTAATTAACTTTCTCCTTCCACGGACATAATGAATTGAGGTTTCTTGGCTGATGAAGTCTACTGTGGATTATTCTGTCTAATATCTCCTTTGTTGGCAGCTTTGCCAGCAACATAGATGCCGCATTTCCTGAGGTTTAATTAGTCCAAAATCTCAGAAGCTCAAATCATGGTACTTTCAATCTGTATGTGTATCAACATCCTTCTCTTAAATACTCCAGGTTCCTTCCTGTATATTTCTCTTAGCACAGAGCCTTGAATCAGAAGATACACAGTCAACTATTAAGAATAGAAGAGGAATGAATGAAGGAATGCATATCTAGGATAAGTTTTATTATTAACAGGACTGAGTCTCAAAAATTAATAAAACTCTACAAAACTGAGTAGGGAAAATACAAGAAGGGACAAATTACAAATGCCAATTCAAAATATTTTCTCATTTTCCATAAACTTTTCTCTTTGACTCATGGTTCATTTAGTAATGTGTACACCAAAAAAAAAAAAAAAAAAAAAAATGCTATAGAATTTTAAAAATTGCCTAGAAAACCTTTTCCCAGATGGAAAGTAGATAATAAGCTCTATTTTCTTTCATTTTAAAAATACCTTCATTTAGATAAAAGTATTCATTTAAAATATCTTAGGAAAAAAAAATAGGAATAAATCTCAGAGCATGGAGTAATGTGGGAAATAATTTTTTTTTTCTGAATCTGCTTAATTATGCTAACCTTCCTCCCCTCTCTCTCCCCTCACAAAAACTATACACACTCACAGAAACACTTTAAATTTCAAAAAGAGATTTAGAAAGTAGTTTTCAGTCTATCTTTAAGTTCACAAGGGTTTAAAGACTAATCCTTTGTGAAAAGTCATCTGATTCAGAAAACATGCTTTGTTGTGATCCAAGAAAAATGTATTTTCTTTGAACAGTATAGGTTTAAAACACACATACAAAACTCAAGGAAAAAACAAAAACCCTCCAACCGTAGTTATAGCTGAATGACCAACAGAGAAGTGAATGGTCCTGGATGACATCCATAAAAAATAGCAGTGCTCCCTCTGGCTAGCCTGGCCTGGTTAAGGAAGATATGCAGGCCACGTTCAGGTACCAGGACCTTGTTCCCTTCTCAGCGCCCCAGTCAGGGAAGTTTCTGTGGCCACCTAATAGGATCTGACCTGAAGCCTGGCTGAGCTGTTGTTTGATACAGAGGTGGAATAGAGCAGGATATGCCCATGACCCTGTAATGAATTACTGCTGAGGCTGGGGGTTCCCTGCCAAGGTGAGGGCGACACAGATAATGCTCATTAGCTCGGGTGTGTATCTAGTAAAGACTCAGCTGTGTTTCCTTTTCTCCATGTCTTTGTCTGTCACCTTGGATTATGGGTCTAAATTGAAATAGAAAATTGTTCTCTAAGTTACAGCCGCAACAACTAGGAACACTTACTGTATTCATATTTTCAGGCTTACACAGATGGATTTAGAGATTAGATCTAAATGAAAAGAATTCTTAGGCTGAGAATTATGGAATGAGTTACAAGAGTTAAACAATTCTTCTGGCAGTAAGGACGAGAACAGGTGTGGCGTTGAACAATCTTTTCTCTCTAGGGCTCTGTCTCTTGATCTGCATTTAGATAACTGCTACAGTCTCTTCTAGTTCTGACAAGATGTGTGTGTGTGTGTGTGTGTGTGTGTGTGTGTATGTATGCTAAGTTGCTTCAGTCGTGTCTGACTCCTTGTGACCCCGTGGACTGTAGCCCACCAGGCTCCTCTGTCCATGGGATGTGCCAGGCAAGAATACTGCAGTGGGTTTCCATGTCCTGCTCCAGGGATCAAATCCAAGTCTCCTGCATTGCAGACAGATTCTTTACTGCTGAGCCACCAGAGAAGCCCCTCTGATATGATATCTTTCTCTAATTCTACCCCTTGCTGCTTTAGGTCTAATATGCTCAAATGTAGACAGGTAAGCTAATCAACCTGTGACTTAGTTGTGTGAGAGGAGATAAACTACATACAGTTTCTAGAAATACTGTGTGTTATATACAGTATACTATAAAAAGTATATACTACTGTTATATACAGTATACTATACCAGATGACAGCAAGGAAATGGATTCTGGCTAGTTTAAGCAGAAAAGAGATTTGTCACAAAAAGGATCTATTAAGGTAACCCACAGACTCTCTGGGAGGCTGAGAACTATTTGAAATAATGTAGTATTGCCAAAGCCCACCCAAGGTTGCTTTGGTAAGGACTCTGCTCAGATTATGGATAGCTGGTACAATTGTTTTTATCTCCTGAATATCGCCAAATAGCTAACCCTGGAGTGTAGATTTTCTATTGAGGTAATTGACTGCCCTAGAGTTGAAGCTGGCATACACATATTACACCATGCATGCTGAAATATGGAGAGAAATACAGATACTGCCAAAAAAAGAACCCAGTTATATGAGTCCCCACTTCTCAGGATAAAAAACAGAAACACCACACCAGCCGCTCTTGCTACTAGGCTGTCAACTTCTTGCCCTTGTACCTGACTGACTGTGAAGTTAGTGATATAAAGAAAGAGGTAAGACTTCATTAATAAGCATAATAAAAATGAGAGATGGATTTTTAATATGAACATAATGGCATGAATTAGCAAGATAAATATTGGGTAAAATTAGGATATTATTAAAGACTGAATTGTGTTCCCCCAAAATTCGTATGTTGGACTCTAACTCTTGAACGTCAGAAAATGATTGTGTTTAGAGATAGGGCCTTAAACAGATGATTGAGTTAAAACGAGGCCATTAGGGTTGGCCCTAAGCCAATATGACTGGTGTCTTTGTAAGAAGAGGATATTTGGATATACAGCCAGAGACCAAGGATGCGCAGGCACAGAGGAGAGACCATGTGAGGAGGGTGAGATGAGAAGGCAGCTGTCTGCACACCAAGAAGCAAACCAACCCTGCTGACACCTTGAGTTTGACTTCCAGCCTTCAGAACTGGGTTGCTTAAGCCTCCCAGTTGGTGGTAATTTTTCAATAGTAGTCCTACCTTGGACTACCCAAATTTTCTGAAATGTGTAAGATTTGAAAGTAAACTACGGCCTCCTAGGAACTACTTGAATTACTAGCTGTGCTGTATATGACTATGGATCTAAATCTGGAAATCAACCACCAATAAATCATAGTAACTTCTAATTAATTTAGACTCTTTTAGGGGAAGAGAGGCTTCCCAGGTGGTGAAGTGGTGAAGAATCTGCCTGCCAATGCAGGAGATGCAAGAGACATGGTTTCAATCCCTGGGTCGAGAAGATCCTCTGGAGTAGGAAATGGCAACCCACTCCAGTATCCTTGCCTGGAAGATTCCATGGACAGAGGAACCTGGTGGCCTACAGTCCATGGAGTTACAAAGAGCTGGACATGACTGAGCAACTAAGTACACACACAAGGGGAAGGGAATAAGTAACTATAAGCCCTAATAATTTATAAATTAAAAAATTGATCTTTGCATGGATTCTAATCTTACTGGAAGGTGAGCATTATTGGATTTAGAGATTTGAAAATCTCTAAATTTAGGATTTGAAAATCATCTAGTTAACTTGAATCATCTAATTAACTTGAATCACTTCTGTACCCTCCAAAAAACCAAGATACATTTGAAAAGCTATCATCAACAGTGGAAAATCTACTCGCACATACTGTTGGTGTGTGTACAGTGTGTTTAGACTGATATGGTAGTTTGTTAGTGCTGTCCACCCATACTTTCAAGTCGTTTTCCTTTTAGGAAAATGTAGGATAGAATTTCTTTGTCCTTTTGAAGGCAGGCATGGTTGTATGTCTTGATTTGACCAGTAAAATGTGATGGGAAATGATGTGTGTCCCTTGCAGACAGAGGCTGTAAGAATCCATGCACAAATTTCCAGCTTTCTTGCCCCTAACCTGAGCAAAAATAACGGATGACACTGGATTGTGAAATGAGCCCTTGAGACAAAAAACTTAGAGGCTAAGCGAGAAATTAAGTCTTCATTGTTCCACGATTTTAAGATTTTATGGTTGTTTTCTAAAGCCATAAAACTCAGCCCATCCTAGTTAATATAAATGATGAAAGCAACCCCAGATGTTGTATTGCTCATTCACTGTAAGAGCTGGAAAAGATTCATATGATTAAAAAACCTAAGTAATTCAATTATATCACAAAGAAAAATGGTGGCTTACTTAGATAGAATAAAATAGAATAAGAATATACTACTTGAAAGTAGAGGATTAAATTATCAGTATAAATGAGGTGAGGTGAAGTCACTCAGTCGTGTCTGACTCTTTGTGACCCCGTGGACTATAACCTACTAGGCTTCTCCGTCCGTGGGATTCTCCTGGCAAGAACACTGGAGTGGATTGCCATTTCCTTCTCCAATCAGTATAAATAGGAAATATTATGTGTTGATCTAAAAACCCAAGACAATCAACTGGAAAAATATTAGTTCAACAAGATGAATGTGTTCAAAATAAATGTTCAGGGGTCAGCAGTTTTTCTTTTCTATCAACCATTGCCAATTAGAAAATTTAGTGGGAAAAAACAGTCCTTTTCAAAATGCAATACTCGGTACAAATTCAGAAGGATCAATAAATAATTGTTTTAAAGTCTGCAAGAAAAAGCACTAGGACAAGACAGTATGATTGGATGAGGAAGGTGGGGATAGAGGCCACACCTCTCTGTGTATCTCTATCTCTACAGATTTGGTCTTGTAATCATGTACATGCATCATCTTTTCAAAAGATAAAAATTCAGTAATATGCCATCTGAAGAGGAAAACATGTTTTAGATTTGACTATATACAAATAAAAGATTCTTTGTGTTAAATGATGCTATGAATTAAGTAAAAATTAAATGAAAATATTTATAATGTATATATGACCAAGGAGATATTAATCTATATTCATAATCGTTTCAACTCAAAGAAAGCTATGCGTAATCCAGCAGAAAAGCAGACACAAGACACAAAAGATAATTTACATATAAAATAATACAAATGACCATTTAATCAAAGGAAAAATCAAAGACCAATCTCACTAGTGACAGAATAAATAGAAATCAAGATGAGGCTTGAGTTTTGGTTTATCAATTTGGCAAGGATTAAGAAGAAAGATAACATACAGTGTTGATGGTATTGTAATAAGATGGATGATTTTATAGTAAAAAGTGAAAAAGCAGATGACAAAAATGTTTCTATTTTGCAATTAAAAATACATGCCTATATGTTTGGAACAAAACACCTGTACAGAGATACATTAGGATGTCAATAATAGTTATATCCTGTTGGCCATGCATAATTTATATTTTTTGCTTTTAATGTATTTTTCAAAATTTCCATGACAAACATGTACTATTTTTATAAACAGAAAATGTCATTAAAAAAAATAATAATGTGAGATAAGAATCTAACGTCCTCTGAGTCTGGATTTCCTCATACTTTCATACCTTCTCCTCTTCATAAAATTCAAATTAAACTTTATTTCCTGGGGCTGTCCTCACTAAAGAAAACTCTTAAATATTTTTGTTTAAATGATTTTCAGTTTTTAAAATTAGTATTTTAAATTGTTTTGCAATTAATTATAATAATGGAACAGAAGTATTGCCCCTGTTTTTATTGCACAGCATGGTTTTAGCTGCATTCTGAATTCTTTAGTTCAGACTGGGCCCCTGTCCTTTGAACAAATATGTTTGGACCTCTCAACAATGAATTTAAAAGGAAACTTTTGGGATACAACCCGTTGGTGAGTAGCTGGTGCTTCCAGCTCCTGTACTTTGAATTTCTGTTCCTTTATTGTTCTTTAAAATTCCACAGGCGACTTTAAAGGTTGCCGGGGTCCAGCCCTGGTGGATCCAGGGTGATTCAAAGGGGAGACGGAGTAGGCAAGAAAAAAACTTATTTATTTATTAATATAAGATTAGATTAGGAAGAAATAGTGTAGTAGGAAAATTAAGTGGAGAAAAGAGGCTGAATAACTTGGTTTATGTGGAAAGCCAATAAAGTTCCAGACAAGGAACTTGCACCATCTATGTTAGGCCACCGGTGCCTGTTTGAATATCGGAGAGTGCCCCACCTTGGGCTCTCTCTCTTACGGATCTTAGAAGCCGGAACAAGTAAGTAGACATGGCGAGCCTCCACGCCCCAGATGGGAATTCAGCCTGAAATTAGAGTAAAGAAGAGACACGGGGGAAACCAGTCCTTCCAATGACTTGCCCGGCCTCTATTGTCTAGAAAGGCCTTTTATACCTTTTTGATTGTACATAGAGATCAATGGGTAATACAAAGTTATGCAGCGTTAGCAGCCCAGACTCTTATCAAGACCAAATAGAAAAGCAGGCAGATTCTTATTTTGGGGGGTACATGCTCAGGAAATACCAGGGGGGAAACCTGAGATCTGACTTGCCTTGCCCATCAGATCTCTGCCGCATGACCTTGTCACGGGTGGGATTCCTCACGCTGGCTCCCAGCAAAAGGTGTCTTCTTGTCTCCAATATGAGACTGGACACTGCCCTGGAGGGACAAGTATACACATGCTAGGCAAATGGATCATTTCTTGCCCTTCCTAAAGTATGCACTAGGCACTCAATAAATGCTAGTAGAACAAACTGGAAAAGACTCTTGGTTTGGAGGCAGGTAGAGCATCAGGTAGCTGCAGAGAGGAGAGCCCATGCTGACAGGTTACATTCCAGCAGTTTCCAGGTGAGGGCTGGGCATTGTCTTTCTGGTCCCTTCACCTGGATCCAACAGGCAGATTGCATTTCACTTCCATGGAGAAAGGCTGGGAGCTCAACTCGCCAGTTTCCCCTTAGTCCTGTTTGGTTTCTCTCACAAGCACACATTGAGATATTGAACTACTGATCCCGGGAGGGGCTGCTGCCTGAACTCTGGGTATGTGTCTCAGATTTGATCCTTCAAAGACACACCCCTACCAAAATTAGCTGGCTTTTCAATGGAACATCTCTCCATTTCAAAGCCCCTTCTCTTTCTCTGTCAAATTGTTCTTTCTAAAACTCAACCGTTAGAATTTAGCCAGCAAAAACATAAATTTTAATTTTTATGATGTTTTGAGGGATACTCAGCTCTCAATTTACCTATACTTCATAGTAGGGAGATTGACTGTCCTCTTAATGAAACTGAGCCATAAAAACCTCTACATCTTCCAGGACCCTTCTCTTCGAGGGACACAGGCTTTTATGCGGAAGGCTCTTACTTCATGTGACAAGAATTTTAGTGGGGCAGGGGCTGTGGTTCAGATAATGTTATTCTGTTCTTATGGGTTTCCCGCATAACTCAGTTGGTAAAGAATCTACCTGCAATGTGGTAGATCTGGGTTTGATCCCTGGGTTGGGAAGATCCCCTGGAGAAGGGAAAGGCTACCCACTCCAGTATTCTGGCCTGGAGAGTCCCATGGAATTTATAGTCCATGGGGTTGCAAAGAGTCAGACAAGACTGAGCAATTTTCACTTTCTGTTCTTATCTCTCAGCTGAACCAGAAACTCCTCTCCTAGCTGATCTGAGGCTTGTTTGCTGGTGAGTGGGTTTCCATGCTGCCCCCTGTAGAATGTTTCTTTCTGCATTTAGGGCTTGGAGGTTGTGACATCCACTAATTTTGCAGAGACTGTATGATTCCCCCAAGGCAAAAAGTGGCCAGCACTCTGATCATCTCTGAAGCCTCAAGTTTAGTGGAACCTAGAGGGATTTTTCCTTAAACTATGAACCACAGGCTACCTGAATTGAAATCACCTACAGAACTTGTTAAAATGGAAAACTCCTGGACCCAGCCCCAGAATCCCAGTTCCTGGGGAGGGGAGCTCTAGGATCTACATTTTTAACCAGACCCCTGGGAAATCTGGTCTGGAGGCTCAATGCCAAGTCCGGTTCTCTTTTTACCAAGCAGGATGCCTCTCATCATTCTATGCCTTATTTAGCAAAGGGCTTTGTCCCTGTCTTCTCCAGGAGGGGGTTACGGTGACCAGCCACCACCTTGCAAGCATTCTTTCATTTTTTTCTTTCATTTGTAGATATGATTTGAGAACCTCCTATGTTCTAGATACTGGAAAATCTCAAGAGATCTGAGGATGGCATCCTTTGGGGCCAGTAGCTGAAGTACAACAGTTTATATTATCACTGAAGGGTTCCCTGCCTTTCCTCTTTTCCTGTTGGAGTCTATGTGCTAAGAAGCCCTTGCATGTGAACCGCACCCCACTGAGTAAGCAAGGCCCTCATCCAGGCCTCTTTCCTTTGTGTCAGAAGTGGTGTTGAGTCACATCCACTTTGTATTTTGGCAACAGCGACAGCGACAATTGTCACGGCAGAGGATGTTTGATTGATGGTGAGATGTGATGGGAAGAGGGATCAACGGTGCACTTGCTCATCTGTGTTTTGCTTATGTTCAGGCACCCTGAGTTCAGATTTAATTTTTCAACATCTCAACAGCTTCTCAGTTTGTCTAAAAGGTCCAAAACAAAAAAGATGTATCTAAAGTCAGCAAGAAGCATCTGTTAATTTCAGAAATATTGACTGGCCCTTTTGGAATCTTATTCATGAGTATTTTTCCTTCATCCTCACCCATAAACCCTTCCTTACTGTTTGCTCCAAAAGGCCCACCTCTGGCAGCCATGCGACTTCACTGCATACTTTGCTTGTTTGTTATTCTCCATCTTCCTTGGGATAAAAAGCTGCAGAAACAATGTCAGAGGTATATTAGTCTACACAAGACAGGAGAAATGAGAAATAGTCCCTGGAGAAGTAAGCAAGAGAATTAAGTATATGAGACCTCTCCATCTAGGGATACTGAGAGTGCCTTTTGAGTCTTCTTGGAATCTTTATCTCTGCTCCATTTGTTTTTCTAGCATCACCAAGCATTTCTGAGTGCTTCACTCTGAATGCTCACTTGCACCCATTTTACTTATGAAGAGCCTAGGGCAGCGAGAGCTGTTTAAATTCAGGACTTATACCCAGACACTGCAGCTCCTGCATCTGTGCTCTTAACTGCTCTGAGTCTGCCCTTCTCAAGGGAGCCTGCATTTCTCTCCATGTCCTTTTAAATGCCTGACTACTTTATTTCACCTTTTCAATCCCTTCTGCCTGACACTGGACCCTCTGGGCCTGAGATTGATTCACTAAAAGTCAGAACCACAGAATTCTGCAGGAAACATACCCAAGGAATAGGGGGACTCCCAGGAGAAGGGGATCTTTGCCTTCCCTGGCTGAGTAGTGAGCCAGAGGGGCGTGGGGATTAGTGGAAATCATAAATATCTATGTTATGGAGAGCTTGCTTGTTGGCTGGGCCACAGTGAAAGGGTCTGTGTGCTAGTGCCTAATAATGGCTAATAGACATTTCTTTAAACATTTTATTTTTCTAGACAGAAACCATCAATATGCTGGTCATCAATATACTGACAGGCTTTGCCTCTGGCCATGTTCTGGCTGATATTGCTAGGTAGGCTGAGTAGGATGAGGTGGGTGGGGCAGGCTTACTGGGTCCAGTACAGTCTGACCTCCTCATGGTGGTGTCCACTCTTACTCCATTAGTTGAAACCTTTTTGTGATATGGGTCCTTTTGCTTCTGTAGTATAAGGAGCTCTGATTAGTGTCACTCCAATGAGCTTGTTTGCCTCTTTATAATCTCAGCCCTCAGTTGTTTCGTCCATAGGTTAAATCTTGTGGGCTTATCTATCTCAATTTGGACTTCTTCCTAGGGTTTGACAACATCCCCCTCTGCAAGTTTTCTTCAGATCACTTTCAGGGGTCTCTTGTTGTCTCTCCCACATTGCTGATTAAAATGCACAAGGAAATCTAAAGTGAGCAAGCACTGACCTTGGGACACCCTGCTGAGCACCTCTTACTGAAGACTTGTCTGACAAGTTCTCCTTTCCTTCATAATCTTTTGTTCATATTCAAGCCATGTGACTTGCTTTCCCTGCCAACTGAACCATGTTAGCAATTAAAATTTCATGAGTTGCTGTATGAAATACTGCAACTTGAGTCCAAAAATGCAACATCTGCTGTGTTTCTTTTCTCCTATCATACGGTTACCCTTTCTAAAACAAAAAAAAACTAAGATATCATGTTGTTTTGCATTCTTTGTCCTTAAGCAAGTTTTTTTTGGTTATTTCTTGAGAATTTCACTGCCGTGGATATATCTACAAATCATATTTTAAACCATCACTACCCTTACTTCATTAATTACAGGCCTACAAGTGCTGCTTAATTTCAGGATAAATGTTCAGATCTTTCAGTTTTGACTCCTTCCACCCCTCTATAAATTCAGAGAAATAATGAAACCTTTCACTGGTTTCTTACCCAGGCCTTTGAACATCCCAAACTACTTATTACCTGGGCCCTTTGGTTTGTAAATGTTCAGGTTGTCCAACCACTGCTTTTTGTGTTATTTTCCATCAACTCTATTTGTAGAGTCTTTGAAGTAATACCATGGTATCCAATTTCTTTTATTTAGAAAAGTCTTTATCCGAGAGCAGTGGTTTTGAGCTGCACATGAGATTCCAGGGTGGAAACTTTTAAAAAATACAGGTGCCCAAAGCTACACTCCTCGCAAGGTCTTCTGAGTAGGTAGGTTTCGGGTGGACTCTGGGTGTCTCTATGCTTTTTAAAGCTTCTTAATTGAATTTTAAGGGCCCCTGGTCGAGATCCACATTCCAGAGTGAGGCCCAGGTCTGTAGGGTCTAGATGAGGCCCTGGTCCTCGGACCCAGATCCTGGACTCTGCCTTCTATCACTGGAGGAGGGTCCATGTGAGCCAGAACATGGTTGTGAGTCCCTGTGAGTGGGTGTTGAGGGGGAGGGTGAAGGATAGGAAAGGTTGGCTTTCTAGGTGGAAAGAAGAACAGGATGAATGACATGGAGGCTGGGAAGCAGGAGCTGGCTGGTGGTGAGGGAGGAGCTGGCCGAGATGGACCTGAGCAGGGGGGAGCAGTGGGTGTCCAGGCTGGATGTGGGTCAGGGCCTTGACTGCATGTCAGAAGCAGTGATGGAGGCCAGGCCTGAGCTATTGCCTGGAAAGAGGGTGCAAATCCTAATGATGTCACCTGCAGAAATAAAGCCAAGTCCAGTCTTTCTTATTGTCATTATTTCCAGGACACATTATTTAGAACCCAGAACTTTTTGAAGCCATTGAGAATGCGCTTTGCTTTTCATGCCCTTTCTTAAGGGGATTGTAATACTGACTTCTTTCAGCCATTTTGCCCAGTGGCCTGGCTCCTGTTAATGTGATCCCTTGGGCCACTGCACTTTGTCCCGGGACTCCTCTCTTACCTTCCAGCCAAGGCAACCAATGATGGCAAACTGCAGGCCAGGGTCCCTGTTCAGCACAGGGCTTCAGCCACTGCCTAGTTTATTTTTGTTGAGTTTATAGGTTCCCTTTACAAGATGAAGAAGGACAGGATAAGAAATGAGGAGCTCATTTGTATTTTAATCTTTCCCCAAATGTACTTGGACAGACATTACTATCTACATTTTATGGCCAAGAACACTGAGACTTGAAAGAGGTTAAGTAACTTGCCTGCGGTCACAAAATAGTAAGTGGTGGAACGAGGGTGGAGAAACCAAGTCTCTCTGGCCCCAGACCCATGCTTTTTCCATTACACCACTTCAGCCTGTCTCGGTCTTTGTCGGATTCTTGGCCAGGGGCTGTGGAGGCACCCCTGGTGAGGTTAAACCTTATTTGCATTTTTAATCAGACAGTAGTCTAATGGCATGTCTAGGCTTATTGGAAGATTGGGGGCAGATTTCAAGCAGCGTAAGTGCAAGCAGTGTCTGGGAGGTTGATAATGAGGCAAGAAGAATTGGGGCGGTTGCAAGACCAACTTCGCCTGCTTTGCAGTTTTGCCCAGAGCTGCGGTAGCACCTGGGGCTGTTGCTCAAGCTGAAATAGCAGCACTTCCTTGGAGTTCCTAGCATCTGCTCTCTCCAATCTCATCTTCCTGCTTGGCAGAGGAGGAGAGGGAGGCAGTTGCAGCTCTGGAGATGTTTTTGAGTTGTCCCAGGTAATCCTTCTCTCGGGATGTTTCTGGCTAGTACTTCCCTTTCTCAGCACTTCTGGGAACGACTAAGGGATGGATGAGCCCAGAGCAATGTTGTGTCTGACAGTGTTGTCTGGCCTACCAGGTGTTGTGAAACAGTCTTCTAATAAATCTCCAAGCTGCTGGAATAGGATCTCCATGCAGGTGGGGTCTATAGACCTAATATAGTGCCCAACACAGAGCGAATGCTTTTGAAATCTTTGTTGAATAAACACAAGTGTTCTAGTTTCACATGGGCTTTTCTTCAGTGGTTCTACATCAAAGAGCTGTCCAGTTATATAGGCAGAATAGAGAGGAACTAGATCCATTATGGGCTTCCCCGGTGGCTCAGACGGTAAAGAATCCACCTGCAGAGCAGGAGACCTGGGCTCGATCCCTGGGTCAGGAAGATGCCCTGGAGAAGGGCGTGGTAGCCCACTCTGGTCTTCTGGCCTGGAGAGTCCCATGGACTGAAGAGACTGACGGGCTACAGTCCTTGGGGTTCCAAAGAGTCAGACACAACTGAGCGACTAACACTTTCACCTTCAAATCCATTATATCACTCTTCTTTTCCACTGTTAGCTTTCCTATTTTAACACACTATCACTTGAGGGTCCCTTTGTCACTTTTAGTTCTCAAACCAATTCCTTTGGTATATTCTTGCATTTTAATCATGCGATAGAAAAAAGTGAGGTGAAAAGAAAGGAGAGGTGGTCAGCATCCCTTGGTGACTTTTGAGAACAAAAAATCTCAGGCCCCATCTGCTTTGAGGAACTCCTCACCTGTGGCTAGGCTAGGGCACTCTTGGTTGGAAAGGGCAGGGCAGGGGCAGACCCTCCCTCACTGAAGGCTGGGCACAAAGAAGATGAAGACAGGGCTCATCTCTTCTTGGAGTTCAAGTGTCTCCTTCTACAGACAGGCTGTAGTCTCGGGAGTGTGGAATAGTGGTAGGGATGGTGTGTTGCCATTCACTGTTTAAAACCTTCAAATTATTCATTCCAGGTGTTTGAGCTATTTGGGGAGTGGGGGTCAAAACTTGGGAAAATGAGAATGTTTGATCTTTATTTAGACCTAAAAATGGGGCTTGGCGGTGGAAGGGGGTCAGAGTCTCTGAACTTCTTTGGTGAAGTTGGGCTCTGTTGAAAGTGAGAGAAAATGCACAGGGAATTACTTAACCACGAAACATAACTTGGCATCACAATTAGTTTATAAGATAAAGCCTTATGTTTAAAGAGCACACCCCTTCCTCAATATTAGGGCTAGGTTACTCCTTCCGATTGCCTAGAGATTCTGGGTGGTATCCACTTAAGTGAGTTTTTTTTTTATTGAAATTCTTTTAATCTAATGCTTGTGATAAAAGATTGTAGGGTTTTGAGGTGGCTATTATTAAGTGAATTCCTTCTCACTGAGTTGTCAAAGACCGCCAAAGAAATCAGAAGTCTTCAAGAGTTAAGTTGTTAACTCAGAAAAACCAAGCAGAGCAAAGCAAACCAAAGGAAAGCAATGACAAGCACACCCAAACCACACAGCTCTGATACTTACCACTGTGGAATGGAATTCCAGAGGCCACACAGCGCCGTGAAACTTAAACCAATACTAGATTCCACTCTACATCAAGCTCGCCAAGTGGTCATTTTATTCTTGAAAAATCCAGTGCTGGGAAACTCACTATCTTTTATCTAAAAATCAGTATGACCATGAGATAGAATTTCTACTCAATAAATCAAAATTTGACTGTTTTCCTGGCTTTTCCTCACACATTTACCAATTGATCATCTAATTTCTTTTGGGCTTGACAGTTCTGTAAGTAACATGTTTGTGAGCCATGTATATTTTTATCGTTCTGTATTCTGCTGTTTTTACTAAATGTATTTGTGAACACTTTCCTATGTCACAATATATTTTTCAAAAATATGCATTGTAATGACTGCAGAGAGTTCCATATTATTATTATTTGTATTGCCCTCTTAGTTTTTAAAATTATACTGTCACAACAGCAAATTCTGATTTCATCTCTTATTTCCTTAGACTATTTTAGACTTGAGACTACTGCATCAAAGTGTGTGAAAATGAGAAATCCTAACATCCTAAAACATTTAGGATTTTAATGTATATTGTGTTTCACATGTTCCTTCAAGGACACCGAGGTTTGTGTGCAGGAAGTTTAGTTGAGCACCCTCAATATTTGTGAGAGGGCGAGCAGAAGGAAGAGGAAGGGCAGAGGAAGCAGTGAGCCTGTAGTGTACTTTGATAATAACCTCAGCTCATCCTGGGGAGCTCTGGAACTTGGGGATCCCTTTAGAATTGTCTCAGATTGACTGTGTGGATCACAATAAACTGTGGAAAATTCTGAAAAAGATACCAGACCACCTAACCTGCCTCTTGAGAAATCTGTATGCAGGTCAGGAAGCAACAGTTAGAACTGGACATGGAATAACAGACTGGTTCCAAATAGGAAAAGGAGTACGTCAAGGCTGTATATTGTCACCCTGCTTATTTAACTTCTATGCAGAGTACATCATGAGAAATGCTGGACTGGAAGAAACACAAGCTGGAATCAAGATTGCCGGGAGAAATATCAATAACCTCAGATATGCAGATGACACCACCCTTATGGCAGAAAGTGAAGAGGAGCTAAAAAGCCTCTTGATGAAAGTGAAAGAGGAGAGCGAAAAAGTTGGCTTAAAGCTCAACATTCAGAAAACGAAGATCATGGCATCTGGTCCCATCCTGTCTCTTATACACATCTAGATGTGTATAAGAGACAGCTCTCATAGCTTTAATCTGATATACAGGTAAAATTATAGAAGAAAAAAAAATTATCCAAAAAAATTAAATAATTGAAACATTCCATAAAGATACATTCAAAAGAATGTTGAAAATGCAGGAGCTGATTTTTCAGGAGATAAAGTTAATGCTTCTTTTTGAATCTTAACACAACTTAACACAATCTTAACACAATCTTCCAACTGCCTTATTGTTAAGGCAGTTGGAAGGTTTCTTATTTGTGGCCTAGGAGGATCATCATCTCGTATGTTACTGTGCATAACTGATATTTCACACACAGTATTTGCATAAGAAAAACGAACGCAAAGAAAAGGGAAGANGTGAGTCTGAGTGAACTCCGAGAGATGGTGATGAACAGGGAGGCCTGGCATGCTGCGATTCATGGGGTCGCAAAAAGTCGGACATGACTGAGCGACTGAACTGAACTGAGGCAAATGGGCCAAGCCTTTGTACCGTTATGTTGACCACTCATTGACTACAGGTTGACACTTGTGGGTGGGGTTGTTCTTAGGTGAGGTCTCTCCCTTTAGCCAAGGACAATTCCTAGAGAAGGATTCAATTGCAGGCTGAGGGTAGCTAGCAGTCTTGGCAGCTGGGGGATGAGTCCTCAGAACTGAAGGGGAGAATCTGGTGGTGCAACCCAGCATCCACTGAAGTTACCCCTTGCACTTGCTGCACAAGAAACACCTGGTTTCTTCTAAAAAAATTCATCCTATCTGGGAATAGAGCCCTTAGGATTCTGGTTAGCCTCTTTTCCTTGGGAAATGTACAAGAGAAATTTTAATGGGTCAAACTACAGCTCTAACCATAGAGCTGTTCTCAGCAACACCTGAGGTTCATCGAATCCTTCCTCTACAACCCACTGCTGATTCTCTTCCTCCTTGGCCAGCAGTTCTGCTGGCTCAGGGCACATACTGTGTGGGCGACCCAGAAACTCATCTTTGAAGGAGCTGAGCCCCTGGTGGTTGCGCTCTTTTCTCAAGCATGACTACTGCTCTTATTTATCATTACAGTTGGTTAGGAGGTTAGCAAGAGATGCCACACAGGTCTTTCTTGGTGCCATACATACTCCTCTCCTTCCCAGTGTGTGACAACTGCCCAACCTTCTTCTGATGATCAGAATCAATTGCCCCTGCAAGGATGATGATGATGCCTTTCTCTGCTTGTTGAACTCTTGTTACAAGAGGTCCAAAGTGTGACTATAGCTTAACGTTTAATGGATTCTTGCAGTGATCATGGTGGAAGTATTTCTGTTCTTGGAACCAGAATCTCTAGCTCTGTAGAGCCCAGAGTTTTGGAGTTGAAAGAAAGAAATTCCCTCAGTTACTCATTGGATGGGATGGTAAGTGGGATTACCCCTACTGCTATCCCAATCATGTATTCTATATAGAGAGGACACAGTTCTATACAATTCACATTGATTAGGGGGTTCACTGCATTCTGCAGGATGACACTGTATCCTTAAGTATTACTTCTAATGTGGTGCTTCAGTGATTTGTTGTTCAGTTGCTAAGTCATGTCCAATTCTTTGCAACTCTATGGGCTGTAGCATGCCAGGCTTCCCTGTTCTTCCTGTTTGCTTAAATTCATGTCCACTGAGCCCGTGATGCTATCTAACCGTCTCATCCTCTGCCATCCTTTTGCCTTCAGTAGCTTCTTCAAATGACTATTCTTTCACTTTGTAAAGTCAAGAGCTTCCATGTGGTACAGTATGAGACAAGATAGTGGAGCCCATGGTCCTGTGTTTGATACTATTTCTCCCTTGTTTTAGGTTCCTTGGTATGATGAGACACTATGTGGGATTCTGTGTTTGTGAACTAAACATGAGGTAAGCCCTTCCACAGTGATGCCAGACAAGACTCTATGAGCAAGAAAGGCAAATCCATACAATGAGTATGTGTTGATTTCATTCAAGATGGATTGTTGGCCCTTCCATAGAGAAAGTGATTCAAAGTAATTTGTGCATCACAGAGTAGCTGGTTGATATTCTTGAAGTATGGTTCTGTACCAGGGGCTTGGCAGTAATCTTTGTTCCTGCCAATCTGGTCTCTTAGCAGCAGCAGGAGATAGGTCAACATTTTCATAAACAGGATTCCTGCTTATCCTCCATCCCTGCCATCGTGACTTCTTTGTTCAAATCTCTGTAGGACCAGCACTTGTACTGCAAATGAGAGGGGCTCTCAACATCAACTGGCCAAGTTATTCCATCTACTTGACTGTAAAGTGCCTCTTCATGATGAGCGCTGTTTGGTGGACATTAACATAGGGTCCAGAGAGCTCACATTTAATGTCTAGTTCCATACTCCTCTCTCCTAGACCTCTTGTCCCTCATCTTTTAATCTCTCTCCTTTCAGGCCACTAACCAACCAGCCGAGTTATTGACCACTGACCACAGGTCTGTATGTATTTCACAAAGTGAGTGATTCAGTGCATCACCAGAAGCTCACTAGGAGAAAATCCTCTCTCTGCTCTCTCTCAGGGTCACTGTTGAGTAGGACTAAGAACACTGAAGTCCATTTCTGGTTTCCATCTGTACATCAAGCTGACTCATTTGTTAACAACATTTGACATTTTTTCTCCTCTGTCAGCTGGACATCAGGAACCTCTGTGCAGCTAAATGTGGTGCACCAGAGGTGAATCGGAGAAGGCAATGGCACCCCACTCCAGTACTCTTGCCTGGAAAATCCCATGGACGGAGGAGCCTGGAGGGCTGCAGTCCATGGGGTCGCTGAGTCGGACACGGCTGAGCGACTTCACTTTCACTTCTCACTTTCATGCATTGGAGAAGGAAATGGCAACCCACTCCAGTGTTCTTACCTGGAGAATCCCAGGGATGGGGAAGCCTGGTGGGCTACCGTCTATGGGGTCGCACAGAGTCGGACACGACTGAGGTGACTTAGCAGCAGCAGCAGAGGTGAATGGCTCTGTATCCACCAGTCTTCAAAGTACTGGGACATTTCCTTTGGCTCAATTTATGATTACTGGAATAAATAACATGGACTCTTTGGAGAAGACTAAGGCCATCACTACCTTACACACCTGCTGAGCCATTGCAGGCTTGCTCCTTCTGAGTACTTTGGCCTCTCCTTCAGTCAGAAGGTGAGAGATCTGATAACTGGTTTAGTTCTGGAAACTGGGCAAGGGATCACAACTTTTTATTGGGTGATTGCCCTTAGCCTCCTGATCTTCCAGTCTTGGACTATCCAGATTGAGAAACACTCTTGTTGACAGCCCATCTTTCTTGCTCTTAGGGATGCTGCATTCTGTTAACCATTCCATTGCTCCCTGCATGTCTGATGTCCCTGGCTTCCACTCCAGTTTTTCTGCTCAGTACAATTATTGCATTCATCTTGTTTCTGACACTTAAGTGCTGTCCCTTAGCCTCGATTGTGTTTATTATTTCCTTTGGTCTCCGTTGGTCTCTGGGAGCCCAGCCCTGTAATAGCACTGATATGGCGCAGCCTAGAGAACAGCACCACTGAGGTTCTTCTTGCTACTGCTGCTCCTCCCAGCACATCCTTCATCACTGGCGGATGCAGTGTGGTCCCAGCCTACCTCCTGCAGTATATAATCTGCTGGTAGTTTCCAGCTTCCGCTGTCTGTCCCACCTCTTGTCTACCCCTTTGAGCCTTTGATTTCTTCTTCCATAGTATATCCTGGTGGTCTGGCTTTCTAGTTTTACTTACTGTGAACCATGCTTCCCAGGTGGTACTAGTGGTAAAGACCCTGCCTGCCAGTGCAGGAGACACAAGAGATGGGGGTTTGATCTCTGGATTGGGAAGATCCCCTGGAGGAGGGCATGGCAACCCACTCCAGTATTCTTGCCTGGAGAATCCCATGAAGAGGGGAGCCTGGTGGGCTAGAGTCCATAGGGTTGCAAAGAGTCAGACATGACTGAAGCAACTTAGCATGCACACATGTGAACCATTGTTTTTTTCTAATTTCCAAGAGCCATCCTAGCAGAATGTTAATAGCATCTGCGTGGCTACTCATGAGAGAGAGTGCTTCATAGCAATGATCTCTCTCTCTTATTCACACTTATCCTCCACTCCCCTTGTTGCATGTTGTTTGGGACCTGTGGCCCCTTTGGGGTATGGTCTCTTTCCTCCTTGCAGGAAACCTAGAGGTTTC
Source organism: Cephalophus harveyi (assembly GCA_006410635.1). Lineage (NCBI taxonomy): Eukaryota > Metazoa > Chordata > Mammalia > Artiodactyla > Bovidae > Cephalophus > Cephalophus harveyi. The sequence continues at coordinate 170,455 of SJYT01067477.1, forward strand.
CTGGACACTTTCAATGTGACTTTCTGGTAGCCAGAACTAAAGAGATGTGCCTAGATCCTGAGGGACACCATGTCACCTTGCCAGATGGAGACCCTTGTATTTTCTTCAAGTAAGAGAAGGACATTAGTTTTTCACAGAGATTGTGTATCAGGTCAACTGTGTATCTCCAGGAAAGCAAAGTTTTCTTTTTCATCTGTGCAATTAGCATCCTTTGTAACTCCAAGGGTACCACCCTTCGCTAATTTCCCTTCTGCAGTAGCAAGCTACATTTTAGCTGTGCCTTCCACTCTAACCTTAAATAGCCAAGGGCATCAATAAATCATTTTTTTAAACCTTCCTCCTTTCTTACTCCATTCCTGGTACCTCCCTCCCTTAGGGCATGCACAGCTATTTGGAAATTCTTGGAAAATCGCTGCCAGCAGGCTGGCTCCTCCAAACAGTTATTGGTTTGTTGTCTATCCAGTAAATAGAAAACTTGGAAACATTTTAGAGAATTTCTCACCTTTTCTACCTTCCAGTGTCTGTAGCAAGGCCAGACTGGGACTCTATTCCAGAATCTGAACACAGGAAATAAGCTTAGGAACCACCTAACTCTGTTGGTTCTTGGGCATTCTTGGGACTGGAGAATGTTTCTGTCTGGCCAAAAATACTGAACTGGCTGCAGGCCGTGGAGGGCAAGGCGAGGACAGCTCTCAAGACAGAAGCAAAACTGTACCCTGTGTTCCAGGTCTGCCGTTAAAACAAAACAGGAAAAGACACACATCTTTCAGGCCCTGTGTTAATTCTATGTGAAGATGAAATGCTGTAAAGGTCACACATTCATGAAGGAACTTTCTCCAGGAGCTGCCAAGATGCTTGCGGTTGCCTTTCTGTTGAGAAAGTTAAAGTTCATTCTCTGGGATATTTGGGTGGCTACTCAGCTCAACAATGCAGCATCTTTCTTTCTTTTCCTTTATATTTGACCCTGTTGCCCTTAACCCAAGACAAGGCAAATTTCTCCTGTTTCTGAGATTGTATCACACCTGGTTTACCAGAATGGCAGACTCTATTCTCTTTGGGAAGAGGTGGTATTTGGTTCCCTCAAATTGTTGACGGGACACAAAAATTAGGAAATCTGAAGGCCAGCTTTACTCTACAATACTTTTTACCCGAGCAACACTTTGAATCAATATTTTCTAGGAGAAGTAACATGTCCTGTTCACAAAAGACATATCAGAGACTTTTTGACCAGAAAAGGCCATTCCATTTTAGAATGAGGATGTTGGTTCTCTCCTGTTTAGAGGGCTTTCTATTCCCATAAGATTTTCAGTTAAGCCTTAGCTGGAATGCAGTGGAATCAGCCCAAATCCTCAGCAAGCCCCGATGAAAAATGTCTCCAGGGACCTGTAATAATCATGTAAAGGATGCAGAGCCATAGACCTATGAATTTTCTCCCAAGAGTTTTGCTGACATTGAGTGAGGAGGGGCCCTGTTATAGCTGATTCATTATGAAAAGTGAAGGAAACAATGGAGGACCCCAAACCAACACTCTCTGCAAATCTTTACCAATGAGAAGTTCTTGGGGAAGGGAAGAATGTCTTTTCTAGTTTTAGAGTGGGTAAAACAGATAATCCTCACCTATCCTTATTTGCCTAACTACTGCATCCTATCTGATCAAGATATAGTTCTAGGCTGCTGCTGCTGCTGCTGCTGAGTCACTTCAGTCGTGTCCAACTCTGTGCGACCCTATAGACAGAAGCCCACCAGGCTCCCCCATCCCTGGGATTCTCCAGGCAAGAGTGCTGGAGTGGGGTGCCAGTGCCTTCTCCAAGTTCTAGGCTACAAATCCCTAAACCTCCATGGATTGGACCATGCCCAGTGACTGCCAGTTGATATATTTAGACCTCATTGATTCTAAATTCCCAAAGGTTTTGAGGCTGCAGATGAAACTCAGCAAGAACAAGATTCCTACAGCCCAGCTTTGGCCTATGTCAGGCCAGAGAACTGAAGTTCTTCTATTAATGAGCAGTTTTATCTTCTATTAATGAGCAGTTTTTTTTTATTAATGAGATAAAACCTTTTATATCTCAGTTGTGCTTCTGATTCCACCTTTCCATGTGGGTTCCAGCAAGATGGAGAAAATTAGGGTTGGCTGGTGCTTCAAGGCAAACATTACCTTTATTTGACTCTAGAAAAAATCAATCTCTCCCTACTCAACTGAGTAGCTGAGGTTAGGAAATATTCTAATTGAAGGAGAAAATGTTGTCACTGATCTCAGAATGTGGACTCTCCTCTCTGACTATTGCTTCTTATCTGCCATCTCTCCTTTGTCCCTACATACTCAGCCCACTTGTTCTCTTGTTTCGTGAGTGTGTAAATTCTCTTCTGAAGTTGGAAAAACTCTGTAGAGGCACTGTTGCCTGTGGAGCTACTGTAGCCTATGCCAGTGTAAAAGCATGCAAGGATCTGGGGCTGGGCGGGTCAGCGTACATATTTATAACCAGGATGGTCAATAGCAGAGTGGCTAGAGGGACTTTGCAAATCACTGTGTTGAGCATGAGGAGAAAGGACAGCAAAAGTCAAAACTGGAGTGATACCTAACGTCAGGTTCACGGGTATGGCGAGACCTCACAGTGAAGATGAATTGTCAAAAGGATTAGGATGAGAAGTCAAATGTAGGTCCCCAAAGGTGCAAGTAGGTAAGAACTGATGCTCTGAGGTCTAATTTCATGTAACCTGGACTGTATAAAACAATTCTGGATGTGGAGGAGCCAGGCCACTTGCTTAGGACTCACCTTACTTTCTAGGATGTGCCTTGAATGCTGTGCATGTAGGGTTTACCTGCTATGTGCCACCTGCCATACCACTGGCTTCCAGAAGCTCCTCTGAGGCTTGTTCACCCCAATGATTGCCTTAGACCTTTGGACCTGTGCTTTCTTTGGGCCTCTGGGCCTGACCTCTGAACTGGGAGTGCGTTCCTCTCCATCCCTTCAGCCTCTGACTTTGGATTTGTCTTCAGGACTTTGAGTAAGGACATATTCTCCACATAATTTCCTTCGGCCAATGTTTGCAGTCTGACCACAGTCACTCTTCATCAGTGTTTCTCAAAAGGTCATCTCCACTAGAACTAACTGAGAAGCTGGAGAAATGCATCTCCCTGCCTGGTCCCCACCCTAGACCAGTGGAATCTCTGGGGCTGAGCCCAGAAATCTGCATTTTAGCAAGCCTCCAGGTGGGTCTTCATCCTGCTAAAGATTTCGCTCACCCTTTGGTCAGTCCTGCTACTTCGGGATGACTCCTGGGTTTTGCCCCTCTGGCTTACCCTGTTCTTCAGCTGCCCGGGACCTGGCCTTGGCGTGCCCTTCTCCTGGTGTGTCAGACAGCCTGCTCCCCACCTGTAAGAAGGCTCATAACCCTGTGGATACCTCTTTAGCTTGCTTCCTTTCTCTGGTCCCAGTCTATCCTCAGTCACCCTCTGGGGGAACCCACCTCAGGCTGGAATGGATGTCAGCTGCTCTTGGAGGGGCCGATGCTGGACTGGAGTGGGAATGCATTAGCTTGTTTTCCTTCCACTAGAAAAGGGATGTAACCATGCGACCTCCAACAAGGTAATTGGAAACAGACTGCAGCCTCAGTCACGAACAGGAAAAATTTCTAGTGTCCATTTCCAAAACAGGAGTGAGGGAGCTGGGAAGGCATGGCCCCGTTGTTGAATAGGAGAGCAGATAAAACTATTATGGGCTTTTTCCTGCTTAGTTTTCTGCTTGTAAAAGGATGAGGAAGTATAGAGATTATAAAAATATAAAGGCAAGTTTTGCCAGTGCCTCCATGAAAAGGTCTTTTCAGTCTTTCATTTCGATGGGATCTCAACACGGGAAGCAGGAGGCAAGGAGGGCCGGGGCCTCTCTGGGGATTTCCGGATCAGCCCCCAGGTCAGAGGTGGGAGAACAGACCCCAGTCAGCGCCTGCCGCTGTTGATGGTGCAGCCTCGCTCTGCACTGAGGCGGCGGTGGTGGCGGAACGTGTGCCTCTGCGCATGGGGTGCTCTTCATCTCTGTGTGTCGTGTGGCCTGGGAGGCAAGAGGGCATTAGGTGGTCTGTCAGCTGAAATCCCAGTGAAACTCCATGTTTCTGAAGCCTCCCCAAAGGGGATAGCTTTGACGCTTTATCGCGGTGTTCTCAAATCCGAGGTTAATGCTCTCGGGAGCGTGGTCTCTCTTTTGTGTCTCCGCCTGTCTTCCTCTGGCCTGTGAAAGCAGTGCAGAGCTACAAACTCTTTTCCAAAAAGACCTTCTGAGAATTTCCAGATGAGACTCTTTGCTCCCTGCTTGTTTACAAACTCGCTTATCAAAGGCTGCAAATGGAAGGGGGGAAAAATACATATTCAAAGTAGAGACAAATGGGGACAAATAGACCTGTGAGATCAGAGGGCCACTGGTCATGAAGAAGCTCACAGAACGGGGACAATGGCTCATGATGAGGGCCAGCTCTGGCTTCTCAGAGTGTGACAGCCTGGCCCGCTTGTCCTGGAGCACTTAGGCCTTTTCTACCCGTATGACAAGTAGCCTGGGGAAGGCTGTGACCTTAGCTTTGTATACCATGCAGAAACCTACCATGATTCATGCATATGGTTGGTCCTCAAAATGTAATTGCTGAATACTTATTATTGCCTTTTAATGGCCTTTGGGGTTCATTAACCAGCTCAGAACTATGCCTTCTTTGTTTCAATCTTTCGCTCATTTGGCAAACATGACATATTGGTTGATAGGCGTCCTCATCTTTCCTCCTTGTAGTGATGAGTCAGAAGTACCCCAAGGACAAGGTCTCCTGGCCTCTTCTCAAGGGGGTGTTTCCTTCAGGTTTGTGGGCTATTGTTCCTGTGCACAGAATGATTGAATATATGCATGAATGGATATGCCTGACACAGAACCAGTAGGGTATTGCCTTATTCCTCATGTTTTTGTGACTTTTGCCAGACATGCTGCCTGTTTTATAAGCAGCAAGTATCCCCCTTTCTCTGTAAAAGAAAGCTTTTAAAAACAACTAGCCTCAAGATGGTTTTTACCCCTACTGTACTAAGAGAACAAACCCCTCCATTTAGAGCATTTCCAGCTGTTTGGGGTTACTTGGCACCCTGTAGCAGGGAAAGGTCAGGGCTGGAGATGTACGGTTGGGGGTTTGTAGTGAGGATAAAGTCACTAGGCTGGTGAGATCACTAGGGGAGTGACAGAGAAAGAAGAGAAAAGAGACTGACAGGCCAGGGGCTCGGCGGCTGGGGAGGCAGGGAGAAACAAGCAAAGGAGACCGAGTACGAGTGACCAGAGGGGAAGGAAGGAAACCAGACCTGTGTGTGTTCTGGAAGCCAGAGGAAGAAGGTATTTCAAGGATGAGCAAGTGGCCATCTGCAGAGTATGCTGCTGAGAGGTGTAGAAAGATGAAGATGCCATGGTTCTAACCAAACTAACTTCTTGGTGACCTTGGGAAGACCATTTTGGGTGGAGAACTGGAGGTGACAGCTTGATGGGAGTAGGCTCAAAGAGTTCATTCATCTTTGCCACTTAGTAAAATGAAAGAAAACAACTTCAAGGACCTCCCGCAGGACAAAGTTCCCCATCCTGCTTGTATTACCTTCTCTTATGTTCTCTCTGACATTTTCTATACATTCCTAGTTGATGGGACTATGGATCCAACTCCATGAGGAAGCTTGGGATTGTAGCAGTTATTGCCAGAGAAGGCAACGGCACCCCACGCCAGTACTCTTGCCTGGAAAATACCATGGACGGAGGAGCCTGGTGGGCTGCAGTCCATGGGGTTGCTAAGAGTTGGACATGACTGAGTGACTTCACTTTCACTCTTCACTTTCATGCATTGGAGATGGAACTGGCAACCCACTCCAGTGTTCTTGCCTGGAGAATCCCAGGGACAGAGGAGCCTGGTGGGCTGCTGTCTATGGGGTCGCACAGAGTCGAACACGACTGAAGTGACTTAGCAGTAGCAGCAGTTATTACAAGGCTTTGAAAAAAAAAGACTCAGCCTTTAGAAGGATACAACAAGCTGACATAGGATGTTAGAAATCATCCAAATTGAGTCCCAACTTGGGGAGGTAACACATCTAAGGTCACACAACTGCTTTGCCTCTCTTCTTCCACCCAAGCGCACCTGGCTGGTGAGTATCTGAGCTTTTAGAAAAGGTTACTGGTGATAGAGTTTTTATTTTTACCATTTCCTTTGGACATACATTTTGAAGCTGTCAAATTCTCTTCCTAAATAAATTAAGCTACTCAGATCACAGTGTAGACCAGTTTTCCATGTAAAGGATTATGCCTACTAAGTTTCAAAAATCTGGGAAGACCCTCATCTGACAGCCCATTCCTTAAGAAATGAGGGAAATCCTGTGGTCTACAATGGGCTCCTATTCAGAAAACCCTGAGCTCAGTCTTCTCGTCTTCCTTCTTGAGCTTTTCTGTGATGTCAGCGGAGTCCTTCGGCCAGCTTCCCTGGGTTTCTTCCTCCAGAGATGGCAGCTGGCTATCTGCCTCTTGCCAATTGATGCTGTCATCCTTGGAGGGGGCCCAGGTTGGACTATTTCATGTGATTAGAGCTGCCTGGTGTTAAGGGTGTGCATTCAACGTGCATCACCTACTGGGCTTTGATCCAAAGGGAGCAAAAGAGCTTGCCTCCTCCTGTGCAGAGTGACAGATGCTTTTTCTTTTAAATTGAGGTGTAATTGACATATGGCTATATTAGTTTTGGGTGTACAACATAGTGATTTTATATTTGTAAACTTTGCAAAATGACAACCACAATAGGGCTAATTACCAAATCTGTTATAAGCTTTTTGTTACACTTTTCTTGTGTTGAGAACTTTTAAGATGTACTCTCTTAACAACTTTCAAAAATGCAGTATGGTTTTACTAACTATAGTCACCATGCTCTACGTTACATCCCCATAACTTATTTTATGACTGGGAATTTGTACCTCTTAACCCCCTTTACTCATCTTGTCCACCCCACAACCCCCATTGCTCTGAAAACCACCAATATGTTCTCTGCATCTATAGTTTTGCTTTGTTTGCTCATTTGTTTTGTTTTTAAATTCCACATTGAAGTGAAATCCTACGATATTTGTCGTTGATTTATTTCATAGATTCTTAAGACTCCTCTGCTCAGGCCTGGGTCTTTGAGGCCCTAGAACATAAAACAATGGCCTCTTCAGTGGAAACACCAAAGACAGTTGATGGCTGATGACTTGCTGTAACTTCAGCATTACAACCTTAGGACTTCAGTGTCAGAAAGCCCTGGAATGATGACTTGGGTCAGCGCAGTCCATTCTCTGCAGACGGGGACGCTGGGATGGCTCAGCTGGTGTGTGGCCTCAGTCACAGGGCTGCCAGCAGCAGGCCCAGAATTGCTGAGAGCCGGTGGACTCCCTGCATGGCTGCACCTGCATCCCTGGGTCATGGTGTCCTGGCACGGCCGCCCCTTGGGTAGAGCTCAGCAGAGAGTGGCCCTGGGCCAGGGGGGACATTTCTGGGGGCCTAGAATTCTCTAACTGAGAGTCAGGAGTCACTTTTTTGTAGAAACCTGCTCTCTGCCATGGTCTAACTCTGTCTTCTCTCTTTTTCCATTTTTTCATTAGATTTATTTCCATTATAGGTTATTACAGGATATTGAGTATAGTTCCCTGTACTCTACAATAGGCCCTCGCTCTTTATATATTTTATGTATAGTAATACGTAGATGTTACTCCTAAATTCCTTATTTATCCCCCCTTTACCCCCTTCTCCCTTTGGTAACCGTAAGTTTGTTTTCTTTGTCTATGTGTCTGTTTCTGTTTTGTAAATAAATTCATATGTATCCTATTTTAGATTCTACATATTAGTGATATCATGTGGTATTTGTCTGTCTTTGACTTAGCGTGATAATCTCTAGGTCCATCCATGTTCCTGCAAATGGCAGTATTTCACTCATTTTTATGGCTGAGTAGATACATATCTCACATCTTTATCCATTTATCTGTCGATGGACATGTCCATGTCTTGGCTTTTGTAAATCATTCTGCAGTGAACATTGGGGTGCATGTTTCTTTTTGAATTAGAGTTTTCTCTGGATATAAGCCCAGGAGTGGGACTGCAGAATATATGATAACTATTTTTAGTTTTTTAAAGACGACTCTGTTTCTTCTTAATGAGTTTTGTTTATCATCCTGAAGTAGCCTACCTATTCTTTACATTTTTGATTCCTAACATCCCCCTTGCTAATGAACAGGAGATGCAAGCTGTGGAAGGACATTCCCTTGTTAAGCAAAAAGCAGCTGTCACCTCCACACTTCTCTTTGCAAAGGGGTCCTGGGATAGTGTCTCAGAGCCCTCTGCACAGGTAAACCTTGAGCACAGGTCTGCCCTTTCACTTGCAGTCAAGGTGCCATCTGTGACAGGTGTGGGGGTGGAGAGGTTGGGAAGGGTCCTGTCTGTCATCTAATAACAGGGGCATCTGAGCAGGCTGGCTGGACCCTGAGAGCTAGTTGTCATATGAAGGTCCCTGTGATGCGTCAGCTCCGAGGGTGGTCAATGTATGTTCCATTGACCACACAATGCTTGACTTTGGACATCCAGAGAAAAACAAGGCCCCTCTTTGTCTTTGAGTTGCTCTTCTGGGCCATAGGGGGGCCAGACGCACACAACAGATTTTATGCTGAGACGCAGTGATAGAGGCCAGGCTGTCCCTGGGCACAAGTATGAAGTCTGCAAACTGTCATCAGGTCCCTTTCTTTTTGGGTTCCTGGCCGCTGGTCTTCTGGTTCCCTGGTGCTCCTATTCCTCCCTTCTGTTTTCCTTCCTGATGAGGCAGTAGCGGTGGACTTTAGACATTCACACTCAGAGGCAGGTGTGCGGACTCCACAGAGACATACCCCTGCCCCCAGGCCCCAGTGCTGTTCACCAGAGAGGCCAGGCGGGCTTTGGCAGGGAGTGAAAGATTCTGCAGCTGCAGACCCTCCAGTCATGGCCACAGGGATCCCTGCTGGACTGACACAGGGCCCAGGAGCAGGACCTTGTCTGAAGGGCAAAGGGTGTGTGCCCTGGAGGAGGCAGGAGTGGGAGGCAGGGACCACAGACCTCTCAGTCCACAGGCTCCACAGCTGCAAATAGGGGAGGCTGGGACACGCAAGATGTAAGCCAGGGCAAGACACTGAACTACTCAAGGGTTGTGTTCAGTACCCTGTTAGAGTGGGAGGAAGAATATTAGGCATGAAAATGGTCGAAGGTTAGTGCTTGCTATACTGCACTTCCTTGCAGGTGAGTGTTTATGGAGGTGAGCACCCTTGGAGATGAGTGTTCATGGAGGTGAGTGCCCTTAGAGGTAAGCGCCCTTGGAGGTACGTGTTCATGGAGGTGAGTGCCCTCGGACACTGCCTTCACAGCTGAGCTGAGACCTGCAGCTGTCCCCTTGCTGTCCTGGCTCACTTGTCTGGTGACTTCCATTTGCTTTTCCATAAACACTGTTCTGTGGTGTGAAGACACTCATGCCAAGGCAAGGACATAGTCACTTCAGTGACTCTGCTCCCTGGGGCTCTCTGCTGAAATTTGGCATGAGCTCCACCATCAAATTGCGATGTTATCACTTTCCCCAAAGCTGAGGCCACCTAGTTCTTGTGCTAATAGAAAGCTCCCTTCCCGAGCAATGGACTATCATTCAGAGACAGCTTTAACTATGTGGTTGTTTTGAGTGCATTAAGATTGTGCTCTTAAAAGAGTGAGTGCACAGATGAGTGAGGAAAATCCTGAGGCTGGGAGAGAGGTTGAAGAGGAAAACCACAGTGGACTTGGGTTTCATAAGAGAGTGCTTGTGAAAGTGGCAGGGTGGGGGAAATTGGCCAGTCTTGTCACGGCCACATAGTTGAGATGTTACACAGGGTTTGGGTCATAGTGAAGGTATCTTCTCACGCACATGGAAACACAGTCTAACATCTGTGCAGATGTTCTCAGTCCCCAAACACTCATCCACCTATCATGGGTGTGCATCTCATGCTCAATTTCATCCCCTCCTCTGTTCAGGGGTTGGATTTTAAACTGTTTCCCCAAACATTTCCTCACTTGATCTCTGTAACTCCTTCTCCTCCTGCCATAGGAATGGCGGCCGATGATTTTATCTTATTAATTGCACGTGCAATGACAGTGTAATTTTTAACATTCTGTGATGGGTCTAAGGGGCTTCCCCAGTGGCTGAGAGGTAAAGGACCCACCTACCAATGCAGGAAACATGGATTTGATCCCTGGGTCAGGAAGATCCCCTGGAGAATGAAATAGCGACCCACCCAGTATTCTTGCCTGGGAAATGCCATGGACCAAGGAGTCTGGCAGGCTACAATCCATGGAGCTGCAAAGAGTCACACATGACTTAGTGACTGATCATGCATGCATGCACGATGGATCTAATCTTGCTCCAGCACCCTTGCCTAGTTAGGGAGAAAAAAACCCTATTTTCCTAGTGTTTAACTTGCCAATTAAATTACCTGAGACCATTTTGGTTGAAAGATGTCTTTCAGTTTAAATCAGTGCCCTTTAGTGGAATGGTTCTTTGAAGCAAATTCTCAGACTTTTAGATCTCTACTCTTACTTTTTTTTCCCTTGTCCAACAAGGTAGTGGTGGGGGCTCATGGGTAAGGGAGGGGGCTTGAGATGCACACCAGTGGACTTGCCATGACCCTGGTCCTTTTGGCCCTCTGCAGCCGAGTAGGAGATGGTCTGGTCCTGGGTCCCTGTGCAGGGCCTGTTACTGCAGCTGGCCTTCCAGCATCGTGGAACCACCGGCTGATGAAGCCCGGGTCTAGCTGTTTGCTACGTCATATTCTGTTGAGAGTCTAGCACCTTCCCTTGTCTCAGAGGGTTGCCTAGGACCTTCTCAGAAGATGGGATTTTCTCCAGAGCTTATCCTGCTCTCTCTGACTTCATCCCTTCCTTAGCCCCCATTTGCTACGTCCATGAACCCATTAATCCTGGTGCTCTCCCCTCCTGCTTTGGAGATATCTTTTGTGGAAAGGGAGGTGTAATGGGTTCAGCTGTGTCCCTGCTCCCATTGCCCCCACCCAGAAAGACATGTTGGAATCCTAACCTCCAGCACCTCAGAATGTGACCTTATTTGGCCTTTGGGTCTTTACAGAGGTAATAAGGTTAAATTGAGGTCATTAGCATAGGCCCTAATTTGGTATGACTGGTGTCCTTATGAAATGGGATGAAAAAGTTGGAAATCTAAACACAGAGACACAGAGAGAAGGAAGAGGACGTGAAGATACAGGGAGAAGGCAGTATCTACAAGTCAAGGAGAGGGGTCTGGAACTGATCCTTCCCTCACAGTGCTCGGGAGGCACCAACACTGCCGACACCTTCATCTTGAACTTGTAGCTTCCAGAACTCTGAGATGACGCATTCCTGTTTAAACTGCCCAGTGGGTGGTACTTTGTTACCGCAGCCCTGGAAAACCAATATAGGAGGAATTGACTTCTTCTTTTTTTTTTTTGTTTTCATCCCTAGTGAGTTAAGCAGTCCTCCAAATTCTAGTCGTTGATTCTCTGTCAGTATTGGGTGTTGACACTCATTAGTAGATCTCCTTGGAAACTTTGAGGGCTGGGATGAGCTGGAGATTGATGCTATTCATATGTGTTGAGCGAAGTAATTTAGGATGGACTAGGAAGGACCAGGACTCTCTATGAAAAAATTTATTTATCATTGTTTTGGCTTAGAATGATTTCCACTTAATCCAAGTTCTGCCTTAATCAGATCCGTGCTCTTATGTTTCTTGACCAGGCTTGCAGGACCACAGGCCTTAGTAGTTGGATCTCAGGTCCAAAGCAATGCTTCTCCAGGTTTTAGCAGCCAACCAGAGGGATACTAAGTGACAGTGTGACCCACATCACCCTCCCCATCATAAAGGGTGCTCAGGCCTTTATCAAAGCCAGGGAAATACTGAAATGTGAACTTTGAAAACTCTGCCCAGGGATGCCTGCCTCATGCTGGTGTGACGACTGGGCCACTCCAGGTATATCTAAGGTGGCCACCTGCTTCCACAAGAGCTGAGCTTAAGCTGTTTCTCTTCACAGTGCTTCTGTGGCTTCTTGAGTTTTCAAAACATTCCTCCTGAATCTTGCTGATGGAGGAAGTAACACTAAAACAATGGATAGAGACTCTTGAGTCAAAAGAAGGAAAGGGTGGAAACTTAGAAAAGCAAATTTGGCATCAGATGACATCCAAGCCATCATGTGCCCCCTTGATTTTCCTGATGCTGGGATGAAGTCCCAGATGTCAAGTGGTTAGCCCTGTGTCACAGAGTAGATTAGTAAGTAAAGTATGTTCTGTCTGTAAAATGGGGGTGATAACAATGCCTCTGTCCTGACTACCCCATGAGCCAGTAGAGCTGGTCAAAGGGACACACCAAAGCATCTTATGAATTATAAAATTCTCTGGGAATATAAGCAAGCTATTTCCATACCCAAAAGGCAGGTGCTTAATCCACTAAATATTTCTCTCAGGATCAGAATAAAATGACCAGTTAAAAGAGCAGATTATCAGAAAAAAAAAATACCAATTTAAAATAGAGCCAGTATGGGATCTGTGCCTCATGCGGTCTAGAAAAGTATTCAGTTACTGTTTCTCTGATCTACCTGTTTGTGGGAGTTGTGTTCTTGCTTTGTCATGTGATTAAGCCTTTCTAATTCCTCTTCTATTCTTCAGTAGCAGCTATACAACTTGTAATCTTTCTATTTTTCTGTTGTTGCTGACCATATCAAGCTCGCGTGGTAGGAACCTAAGGTAAAACCTACAGGCAGTAAAAATACCAGCAACAGAGGCTTCACTGGCAGTGCAGTGGTTAAGACCTGTGCTTTCAATGCAGGGGACGTGGGTTCGATCCCTGTTTGGGGAACAAATCTCCCACGTGTCACATGGCCAAAAAAAATATTAGCAGTAAGCATAAAACCAAAGAAGTGAAACAGTCCACCAAGATCTCCCGACTTAATGTTATCTTTTAGAAGGTCTTCCCTTGTGGCTCTGCTGATAAAGAATCCGCCTGCAATGAGGGAAACCTGGGTTTGATCCCTGGGTTGGGAAGATCCCCTGGAGAAGGGAAAGGCTACCCATTCCAGTATTGTGGCCTGGAGAATTCCATGGATTGTATAGTCCATGGGATCGCAAAGAGTCAGACACGACTGAGCAACTTTCACTTTAGAAGGCTGATGGAAATTTAACAAGGTAGCCTCTGGTTTAGACTTGGTGCACACAAGCCTGGCTTTGACAATGTCTACAGTTTGTGCCTTCCCTGGCCTGTGTATCTTCACTTTCCAGGTCTGTCCTCTGCAAATCCACTAATCCTGCTGAATGATCTGCATTATTTCCTCAAATTACCCTGTGTATTCTAACCACCACCTTTGTTCAAATCTTCAAACCATCACCTCCACCAGCGCCCCCCTCTGCTGGGTTTCATCAGAGCCTCTTTCTTTTTAAGGTCACAAAGGCTTCCTCCAGACCCCCTTGCAGGGGCCTCCGGCCGCTTTGGAGGTCTCTGCCTGTGCCTTGCCCGTGCCTTTGGCTTGGACTGCCTTGTGCTGTGCTGTAAGTTGTCTATCTGGATAGCTGTTAGGCTCAAATGGTAAAGAATCTGCCTGCAATGCGAGAAGACCCAGGTTCACTCCCTGGATAGGGAAGATCCCCTGGAGAAGGGAATGCTACCCAATCCAGTATTCTTGCCTGAGTCTCTGCCTGTGCCTTGCCCGTGCCTTTGGCTTGGACTGCCTTGTGCTGTGCTGTAAGTTGTCTATCTGGATAGCTGTTAGGCTCAAATGGTAAAGAATCTGCCTGCAATGCGAGAAGACCCAGGTTCACTCCCTGGATAGGGAAGATCCCCTGGAGAAGGGAATGCTACCCAATCCAGTATTCTTGCCTGGAGAATCTCATGAACAGAGGAGCCTGGTGGGCTAGTCCGTGGGGTTGCACAGAATCAGACATGAGTGAGCAACTAACACTTTCCCTTTCACACTTTCCATAGACTGCATGGCCCTTAGAACTGTCTTCTTACCTCTGTACCAGAGGGTCTAGCACAGGTCCTGCACACATGTCAGGAGCACAGTCATTATTTATTACTGTTGATAAAAAGTCTGAAATAATAGTCTCCTTTGATGAGAAAGAGTAATCAGGGATAGACAGTAACTTCTAGAGAGCAACCTGATACGTGACCAGTGTGAGCTAGGTGGAAGGGTTGTGTGTGTGGGCCCTGGAATCCAATTGTAAGACCATTTTATTTTGCTTCCAAACATGTGTAAACATTAATCAAAAACATTAAAAAGTCATGTGCCTCTCCTCTTTAATAATAAAATTTCTTTCTTCCTAACTTAGCATTCAAGTTGTCACATTCACTGGCCCATGAATTTGAAATATCTTTTCACTTAGACATTAGAAACAGACCTGGAGGAGAATATTGGACCCATTTAAAAGAACTTGAAACAGCAGATATTTTTCTGAAAACCTGTTTTTAACCCAGCAAAAATGTTATTTCTTCCAAGGTAGTAAACTCATGTCTCTCACAAAGAGAATTTGTAAGTGGTTCTTTTATTGTTTGTTTTCCACCACTGTGACCAGAATCATATTTGAATAATATTATCTAGTGAGGAATTTTCTTTTTTTAACATTTATTATTTTTATGTGTTTATTTGGCTGCACCATCTTCATTGTAGACACGGGGTCTTTGATCTTCCTTGAGGCATGAAGGATCTTTAGTTGCAGCACATGGGATCTAGTTCCCTGACCTGGAATTGAACTTGGACCCCTGCACTGGGAGTGCAGAAGCTTAGCCACTGGACCATAAGGGAAGTCCCAGGAATTTTCTTATGAGACAGAGTCTAAGCACTTAGGCCATGCTATGCTGAATTTTCTAAGGGAGCCCAAGTTTTCCAAAAATTTATGCTCAGGGAATCAGAAATAAGTATACCGATGGCATGAACTTATAAATTGTCCTTTCACAATCCAAATGCACCTTCTATTACAAAAAATTTTCTTTTTTCTCAAGACCTTCGGGTTCTAAATTAAATAGAAGAAACATATGTGATTCTTGAGTTCATTTGCCATCTTTATTTGATAATGCTGCCAGCTATACCTTATTTTAAATAGTATTGTGAGATACCTGATAGATGAAGTTAGACAAAGAACAGCATAGCCCCAGAAGAGGTAGATACCCATCACTGCTGCCCACTGGCAATAGGTGGATGCCAAGACAGGAATTCAGCTGCTGGTTGGCTTGCAGGATACACTGCAGAAAAATACCTGCCAGCTCTCCTACATTCTGGGTGGCAAGTCAGTCTAGTCCAGATCCAGACATGAGGAAGAAGTGAACTCTTAGCTAGAGTATAATGAAATTCAATGAAAGAATTTCACCCAGTAGCTCTTAAACAGCTATGAGCCCCTGACTGCTGCATTTACAGGTCAATTTACCAGGTGAGGAGAGATGGAGATGAATAAAACTGCTCTTAGGGGAGGCTGTTCTGGTGGGATCCTTTCATTCTCCACCTAGACCCCATTTTGCTATCCCCCTGTGCAGGGGGCATGTTCACATTTGTGCCTTAGCAAATGACAAATGATTTAACAGTGGATCATAGGAATGGATCATGGGCCAGTTTACCTCTCAAATACCAAGAAGTCCTACATAGAATATTCTCCCCCTCAATTTGTTTCTGGGATGAGATGCTCAAGAGTCAGTTTGTCTTGGTGGCCTAGAAGGCAGGGGATCTTGTCTTGGCTCTAGGACTGATGTTGCAAGCGACGCTTCCAGTAGTCACTGTGCTGTCTGGACTTCACTTTCTCCATGTACAGAATGTGTTAGGCTTTGGAGATGGCAGCGCGTTTGGTCAAATGTAGCTGAGCTTGAACTACTTTTCCCAGTGATTGGGGTTCTTAGTGATGCAGGGCCTCCAGTATTGAAACCTGCTGCTAAATCACCCCTATTCAGAGACCCATCCACAATGTGTCTGCATCCAAGGCTCTGAGAGAAATCTAGCAGCAGCCTACGCCCTAGGGAAAGGTTTTCTTCTTTCTTTAAAGCACTTTTGAGTAAGGAACAATACTGCTCATTCTCTCTGCTCCTCCCACCTGGCCCAGGCGGGTGGGTGCTCTGTGCTTTACTCCCTGCCCCTTTCAGGCAGCTGGAAAACAGCTGAAAAAACGCAATAGCAGCTCTGCATGGAGCGGGATTGCCTTCGAGCTATCCCACGCTCAGGCCCGAAAAGCATTTTTAAAGCCAGTCATCTTTGGCAGGAACTGCTGAGATTAAGTATTGTTGGGAAATTTCTGAGTTTAGTTTTGAGTCTTCCTCTCTTATGTTCCTCCCTCCAGGAAAGCAATGCAATCGGAGAAGCAAATTTGTTTACTTTCCTGAGGTTCTTCCATCTGTAGAGTGTTGGTGGCCTGTTTGTTATGCTCCTGGTTTACTGCCAGACAGAAGAGAGGAAATTGGAGGTATAGGTGGAAGGATTCCTTGATTTAAAAAGACAATAATTCAGCCAAATAAAAGCCACATAATCAGGCCTGGCACCTATTGGACAAGAGTCTGGGCTTCCCAAGTGGCTCAGTGGTAAAGAACTCGCCCACCAATGTAGGAGACGCATTTCAATCTCTGGATCGGAAAGATCCCCTGGAGGAGGAAATAACAACCCACTCCAGTATTCTTGCCTGGGAAATCCCAAGGACAGAGGAGCCTGGTGGACTACAGTCCATGGGGTTGCAGAGTCAGACACGACTGAGTGATTAAGTGCCCAAATTGTCTGTGGCATAGTGTTACTGAGCCAACAAGGGAAATTAGCATTCCATGTTCTCTTAATCAGCACATTTTATCACATTTCTGACCAATGACCTAGGTGAGCTCAGGTACTCTGCTGCTGCTGCTGCTGCTGCTAAGTCGATTCAGTCGTGTCCGACTCTGTGCGACCCCATAGATGGCAGCCCACCAGGCTCCCCCATCCCTGGGATTCTCCAGGCAAGAACACTGGAGAGGGTTGCCATTTCCTCCAATGCATGAAAGTGAAAAGTGAAAGTGAAGTTGCTCAGTCATGTCCGACTCTTAGCGACCTCATGGACTGCAGCCTACCAGGCTCCTCCGTCCATGAGATTTTCCAGGCAAGAGTACTGGAGTGGGGTGCCATTGTCTTCTCCTCAGGTACTCTGATTTCCCTTAATTCTTGAAGCCTCTTTCTATGTTGCAGCTGAATTCAGTGAAAGGGATGAGCATAAGCATTGCAGCCCCAAACGTTGGAGCTCATGGAACTTTCCAGCCTCAGTTCAGAGTAACTGAGATTGCTATGACATTTGTGAAGCTGTGTGTGAACTGATCCTGCTGAACTCCTGTGTTTTCTTATAGGATGAAAACTCATTTAAGATAGGAAATAGGTCCCTACAGAAAATATGACTCTTAGAGCATATTTCCTAGCTTCCGGGTAATGGTCTCTGGGCTTCTCATCTGTGTCAGAGAGGGAATGGTTTCTATCCTAGTTGTCACACTTGAGATAGTGACACTTGTTAAATTTGGATCTGTTTGAAGCTGAGGCCTCATCAGTGGAGGTATGGACAGTAGCCAGAGTCCCTCTCACTTTTCCCACTGTTTGCAACATGAGTTTTGGAGGCAATTCATGCATTGGTAAATGGATTGGGGACAGTTCTTTAGAGTTTTAGAGTGAAAATTATCCTTGGAGGTGATTGTATCCAATTTCTCCACCTCCCCATGCAGAAATGTTTTCTTTAAGAGGCCTAAAAGAAAGGTTAATCTCTATGCCCTATTTGAAATCCATCAGCCCTTATTAGGGGTTTCAGCTAGAATGTGTCCATATGGCAGAATGTATATTGATGTCCAAGGAGTGCCATAACATGATAGGTTAAGATGTGTTTTGGACCCTTCTCTTTGCCTCTGGGCATTGAAGAACTCTCCAAGGATGTTGGTTCCTCTGTTTGTAGAATCATGTCATCATAATTTAGCTGCTTCATCAGTTCCCTTCTTCCCAAAGGTTGAATAACTGCCATCTTGGTGGGTGAATTAAAGTAAATTTTGATTATGGTTGGCAGGTAAGAGTCACAAGGCTACCATGTTTGGTTTAGCATTTTCTTTTTAATTAAGAGGATAGACAATATTAAGGAAGAGTTAGGACTTAACTGGCAGGGATTTCTGCTTGCACTGTGAAAATAGCAGAGTTGTTGTGAGGCAAATCTAGGCCATAAGTAATGTTTTTGTCTGTGAGCAAAATGGCAGCATGTTGAGGTGGTGATATGGTTCAAGGAGTCCTAGACTTGCTGTCTGAAGGCATGGGTTCTTGGAATGAAGCTGTTCTTTATTAGCAAATCACAACATCACTCAGGCTCTGTTTCCTCATCTGTCAAATGTAGGTAATAATACGTGCCTCAACCATTTCATGGATTTGTTCTGAAAAGATATAGTGGAATTTCATCTTACATGAGGATTCTGAAGTCAGTACCTATGATGAAAACCAAATATAGCACAGTTTATCCTTATGACTAAAGAGATTCTAACACAGTATATTTCCCATCTTCAGGATGGGTCATAGTTTCTTGAGTTGAATATGAGATGCAACATAAAAGAAACTGCCTGGAACAGTGAATCTGAACTGCTGTGTTAAGCCCAGAAGTTGCTGTATAAGGAAGAGCAAGCTAAGGTGCTGTATTATTCCCACTCATCATTATATAATGCTGTTCTTTGTCTTTTGTTATAGACTTTGTTTTAAAGTTCATTTTGTCTGATATGAGTATTGCTACCCTGATTTCTTGTTATTTCCATTTACATGAAATATCTTTTATTTCTTCACTTTCAGTCTGTATGTGTCTTTAGCCCTGAATTGAGTCTCTGATAGGTAGCCTATGGCAGAGTCTTATTTGCTTATCCAATCAGCCACCCCATGTCTTTTGATCAGAGTGTTTTGTTCCTTGACATTTAAAATAATTACATTTTATTAATTGTTTTCCAGTCATTTTTATAGTTCTTTGGGGTTCATTTCTTCTTCCTTTTGAGTCTTTCTTTGTGGTTTGATGATTTTCCTTAGTAGTATGCTTATGTTTCTTTCTTTTTAGTTTTATTTTTTGTGTATTTATTGTACCACTTTTCATCTGTGGTTACCATGGGGTTTATATGTGTTGACCTATAATTATATCTATTTGTTTTAAACTAGTAGTCATTTAAGTTCAAACACATTCTAAAAGATCTACATTTTTTACTTCACGCATTTTGTATTTTTGATGTCATATTTTACATTGGCATGTTTATCTCTTAACTCTTGTAGTTATAGTTGCTTTTACAGTTTTTTCTTTTAATCTATGTACTGGTTTATTAAATGGTTTGTCCTCAGTCCTCACTATATATTTGCCTTTCCTAGTAGGATTTTCCCTTTCTTACAGCTTCTGCCTTCTTTTCCACTTAGAGGAGACCCTTCAACATTTCTTTAAGAGCAAGTTTAGCAGGTGGCAAGAATACACAGAAGAACTGTACAAAAAAGATCTTCACGACCCAGATAATCATGATGATGTGATCACTCATCTAGAGCCAGACATCTTGGAATGTGAAGTCAAGTGGGCCTTAGAAAGCATCACTACGAACAAAGCTAGTGGAGGTGATGGAATTCCAGTTGAGCTGTTTCAAATCCTGAAAGATGATGCTGTGAAAGTGCTGCACTCAATCTGCCAGCAAATTTGGAAAACTCAGCAGTGGCCACAGGACTGGAAAAGGTCAGTTTTCATTCCAATTCCAAAGAAAGGCAATGCAACTCCAGTACTTTGGCCACCTCATGCGAAGAGTTGACTCATTGGAAAAGACTCTGATGCTGGGAGGGATTGGGGGCAGGAGGAGAAGGGGACGACCGAGGATGAGATGGCTGGATGGCATCACTGACTCGATGGATGTGAGTCTGAGTGAACTCCGAGAGATGGTGATGAACAGGGAGGCCTGGCGTGCTGCGATTCATGGGGTCGCAAAGAGTCGGACACGACTGAGCGACTGAACTGAACTGAACTTAGCATTGACAAAGTGACTACTTTAGTTTTTGCTTGTCTGAGAAGTATCCTAGGTTACAGGGTTTTTCTTTCCAGCACTTTAAATATGTGTGCTATTCCCTGTGGCCTGCAAAGTTTCTGCAGAGAAATCAGCAGATAACCTTATGGGGACTCCCTGGTATACAACTCTTCATTTTTCTCTTGCTGTCTTTAGAATTTTCTCTTAGTATTTAACTTTTGCCATTTTAATTATAATATGTCTTGGTGTGGGTCTGTCTGGGTTTGTCTTGTTTAAGAGCCTGTGTACTTCCTGTTCTTGGATATCTGTTTCCTTCTCTAGGTTGGGGAATTTTTCAGCCATCATTTTCTCAGATACATTTGTAATCTCCTCTTTCTCTTCTCCTTCTGGGATCCCTATAATACGAATGTTGGCATGCCTGGGTATGTTGGTATGTGAAGATTATTCTAGATGTCTCTTAAATTGCTTTTACTTTTTTAGTTTTTCTTTTTGCTGTTCTGATTGGGTGATTTCCATTATTCTATCTTCCAGATCACTGATGCATTCTTCTGTATCACTTGGTCTGCTACTTATTCTTTCTGATGTGTTATTATTTCAGCTATTGCATCATTCATTGCTGATCGGATCTTTTCTTATATTTTCTAACTACTTGTTAAAATATTCAGTTTGTAGCAATCCTTTTCCCTAATTCAGTTAACATTTTTATTATTTTACCAATGTTTTGAATTTTTTTAATCTGGTAAATTATTTCTATTTTACTATTTTTTTCCAAAAGTTTTCTCTTTTTCAGTTGAGAGTAGTATTTTGCCATTTTATTTTGCTTAACTTTCTCTGCTCTTGTGAATTTAGTTATCTATTGTGGTAAAGGTATGTTCTCATGTGGCAATGCCCCTGTATGGACTGCCTGTGTCCACTGCCTTTGGTGTGCACTTTTAGCTATTGCGTTGGTAGGGGTCAGGCTGGAGATGGAGAGGCTAGAGCCAGCACCAGGTGGGAGGTGAGACCTCCATTATGCTCAGTGGCTGTCCTGCCCTGTTAGGGGTTGGGGTGGTCTGACTCCAAGTTGCTTGAGCAGAGTCGCTGAGGGTTGAGTCCAAGCTGGCTCTGTTCCCTCTAAGTGTGTGTTTTCCCTTTCCTTGCACCAGGATCTTTGCCTCAGAGAAATGGAGGGCTGATGCAAATAGGGCCCGCGTGTAGACAGATCTGATGAGCTACCCGTGTAGGTGTCCATGGCCCTACTCAGACACAGCCTCTGCTACAAGTCCCCTTTAACCCTCACAGCTGATCGCTGCCCCCTGCCTCCTCTGCCTTGTTGTGGAGCTGCGCCTCAGGGCTGGCGGGGACCTGCATGGACGCTCAGCCTGTGTCAGGAGACTAGCTACGGCACAGAGGCCACCATCAGACATCTGGACGGTTTCCGAGGCACTGTCTGAGAAAGCACCAGCAGTGGCCACCGCTGCCCCACCCAGGCTTTCCCTCAGGGCTGGGTCCTCTCCGCACCCCCTACTCGAGTCTCTCCCTTAGTCATGGGTGCCGTGGACCCAGTGCCATGCTGTGGTATGGAGCAAGCGGGGCCAAAAAGCTCACTCAGCTTGGGCTGGGGTGCACAGTGAGGTGTTCACTGGAAACCTGGTAGCCGCTTGGACAGAGTCTCTCCCCCCTGCCTTGGGGGTTAGCTGGTGCACGTGTGCTTCTCACTAGCAGAGTCCAGGACTCCCCTGGCCCTCTCTATTTCGTCCCAGTGGTCCTACAACCAGCCAAAGGGGCTTGTCTCCTCTCTGTGGGACCCCAGGACTGGGAAGCCCCATCTATGGCTCCAACTGCTCATTTCCCAGGGCAGGTGTCAGCCCCTGTCATCTCTCTCCCCTCCCGGGGCACTGGGTCTAACCTGATCACTTTTCTTTATTTTCTCCCCAATTTCATATGTATCTTCCTTATAACCTTGGTTGTATAGGAACCCTCTGCCCGTTTCCAGATAGTTGTCAGTGAGAATTGTTCCATATGTAGTTGTAATTTTGATATGTTCATGGTGGGGAGGTGAACTCCATATCTCGTACTCAGCTAACTTGATCCCTCCATTGGTATGAGTAATCTTTTAAATCTAAGCCATTCTAGAAGATGTGCAGTGACATTTTATTCTAGTAGATGTGTACCAAACATTCAGAAAACTAAAACTCAACGTTTAGAAAACTAAGATCATGACATCTGGTCCCATCATTTTATGGCAAATAGGTGGGGAAACAATGGAAAGAGAGTTTTTTTTTCTTGGCTCCAAAATCACTGCAGATGGTGACTGCAGCCATGAAATTAAAAGATGCTTGTTCCTTGGAAGAAAAACTATGACCAACCTAGACAGCATGTTAAAAAGCAGAGACATTATTTTGCCAACAAAGGTTCATCTAGTCAAAGCTATGGTTTTCCCATAGTCATGTATGGCTGTGAGAGTTGGACTATAAAGAAAGCTGAGCACAGAAGAATTGATGCTTTTGAACTGTGGTGTTGGAGAAGACACTTGAGAGTCACTTGGACTGCAAGGAGATCTAACCTGTCCATCCAAAAGGAAATCAGTCCTGGGTGTTCATTGGAAGGACTGATGCTGAAGCTGAAACTCCAGTACTTTGGCCACCTGATGTGAAGAACTGACCTCTTGGAAAAGACCCTGATGCTGGAAAAGACTGAAGGCAGGAAGAGAAGGGGAAGACAGAGGATGAGATGGTTGGATGGCATCACCAACTCAATGGACATGAATTTGAGTAAGCTCTGGGAGTTGGTGATAGACAGGGAAGCCTGGTGTGCTGCAGTCCATGGGGGTGCAAAGAGTCGGGCATGACTGAGTGATTGAACTGAACTGAACTGAAATGTGTTACTGATAGATGAAGACAACACTGGCCCTGTGTGGGTTTAGGATGAGGCATTCCGATTCTCACTCTGGATCTTCCTACTTTGCCATAAGTGGCTACTGACATTAAGTAGGGTAGCTCTTTTGTTTGGGTCCAAGCATTTCCCTCTGCCCTGGATCCCTCACATGCAGGAACCTTTATTTGGAGGTTACTTTCCACTGCTGTTTCTTGAAGGACATGAAGAAAAGTAAAATTCTGGCATATTATTTTTGGAGTCCAGGGTTCACACCTTGGGTTCCCCTTCCATACTTCTGAGGCTGCTGCTGCTAAGTCGCTTCAGTTGTGTCTGACTCTGTGCGACCCCATGGATGGCAGCCTACCAGGCTCCCCTGTCCCTGGGATTCTCCAGGCAAGAACACTGGAGTGGGTTGCCATTTCCTTCTCCAATGCATGAAAGTGAAAAGTGAAAGTGAAGTCGCTCAGTCGTGTCCGACCCTCAGATTGCTCATTAAATTCTGAAGGGAATGACCTTGCTATGAACCAGCTTCCTGAGGGCCATTCCTGACCAGCAGTGGTGGACCCTCCAGGGGAGAGGGTCCTTCAAGCAGCCCCACTTGGAGTGCAGCCTCCAACATGCAGACCATCAGGACTTCGGACTGGAGCTTGGATGGCTGCCCAGCTCTCCTCAGTTTTTAGGCTTCCTGAACCAGGACACAGATCACGGGGAAGGCAGGAAGGCTTTTTCACTCTCCCATTTTCAGAAGAGTCAGGTTTCATTGTTTCCATGATTTATTTATAAAGTCTGATGGACTTCTGATCAGCCCCAGTTTTCTTCCTCTCCTTTCCTACTTCTTTTTCTCCCTCTTTTCCTTTCTTCCCTCTCCCTCCTCTTTACACCTTATTTCTTTGTCTCCCTTCCTGTTTCCCTCATTTCCTTGATAAGCCCCCTCCATCTGCTTTAGTCATCAGATTAGGTGTAGACATTCAAGGTGTGAAGGGACTTCTTCCTTTGAAGGGGACATCTTTCCATAGTACTCTGTGGGGTCCCTGGGACTTCATCCCATCGAGCAGGTAAACACCATCCCCTTACATAGAAAAGGGTTAGCTCTGAAAAGATGAGGAAGTTATAGGGAACTGAGACATGGACATCAAACTAGGACCTCTTTTTTTTGTTGTTGTTTTATTCATGTCCATTTCCTACCTGTGATGAGAAAAGCAGGGTATAATCAGGACAAGCAGAACAGTAGTTGAACATAAACAACAGTAGAGAAACTTTTTTTTTTCATGGAACTAAAACGTAGGCTGATGTTGAATTCTCTTTGCCTCTTGGCTTTGGCAGGATAGGGAAGAGGGAAGCCCAGGTTAGGTGTTTCAGGGTGTCCAACTCATTGCAGGAACGTTTCTCTTGTTCCCTAACACTCTGCTCACCTGTCTGTGAGCCAATCAGCTTTCCTTGAACTCTTCCTACTATATCCTCTATATGAACAACAATGCAGGATTTTCTATGACCCAGAGAATAACAGTTGGCGATAGAATTGGGAGGCAATTGCCAGGAATTTTTATTTGTAGAGAAAGCTCTAGAGAACCTCTTCTCCATCTCCACCCTATTCCCATTCTGACTGGCCCAACATCCATGGAACCCAGTCCAAGAAAATGGGTGAGTCTGTCCCCCAAAGACCTTATAACTTAGAGTAAGGGAAAGTCTGGAGCTGGACTTCCATCTCCCACGCTGCCATCTGGTACAGACTGGGTAGTGTCCCATGAATGAAGCACCTGCAGCATGTCAGAACTGCTGGGACACTAATCCTGACATCACCTGGCACGTGAAGAGCTGGGATCCCCCGAGCTGTGAGCTCATTCCCCAGGGCGGAAAGAGGTGGGTTATTTGTGTGTTTTCTGTCTATACATGGCTGCTCCAGGCCTGACCTTGTGGAGGCTTCTTGGCTTAGCAGGAGGTGATGTCACTCAGCGCTTCCTGCAGCTGCTATAGCGTGAGGAGTCCACCCCAAGGCCCTAGAGAGGAACAGCCATTGAGAGCCAGCGTGTGTGGGCTTCGCAACCCAAAGATGACTCTGCTTGGGGAGGCAGGACAAAAGTGGCTTTCAGTATAGCAAACGGGTTAACAGGGGTAACCTGAGTGATAGGGAATCTATGTGACCCCGAAGCACATCCATGTCTCCACCCTAACCCTCTGGGATGCGGTCCACATCAGGCCAAGCCCAAAGTCTCTTTTGAATCCAAGTGGTCTACATGATCTGCTGAGTTGTTCTTACCAAAAAAATCCAATATTCCTTAATACTACCACTGAACTGAAGTTGTTTTTTAAAATTATGTTCTTATAAGTAGTGTACAAGTTAAAGGTCTGATGTTCTAGGACTTCATTTTCCCTAGTTGATTATTGACAGAGTCTCAGTGTGCAGAACACCTGGTTTACATTAAACACACAAACCAAAATAGAAGTACACTCAAACATATTTGACAAAGGCTGAAAAGCATCGCCTTTTGGACATTTGAACTGCACATTAGCATATTAGAGGATCAAAGAATCCTGCTGACATTTTATTTTATTTTATATTTTTTTTAATTTTATCATTTCTTTATTTTACTTTACAATACCGTATTGGTTTTGCCATACATTGACATGAATCCACCATGGGTGTATATTAGCTCCCAATCCCGAATCCCCCTCCCACCTCCCACCCCACATCATCTCTCTGGCTCATCCCTGTGCACCAGCCCCAAGCATCCTGTATCCTGTATCGAACATAGGCTTGTGCTTCGTTCTTACATGATAGTTTACATGTTTCAATGCCATTCTCCCAAATCATCCCACCCTCTCCCTCTCCCGTAGAGGTCTCGTGTTTATCTGATGTATTTGACCATGCCACTTTCTGACACACATGTTTCAGCTTATGGAATACAGCATTCCACAGGCTCTTCAGGACATTCTATCTTGGTGAGAAGACAAAGCTGCACATGGCTATTCCTTTGGAGGCTCTTTTTCTCTTCTTACCTTAATTTGATATTCATTACATAGACATGTATAGGATCCATTTATTTATTCACTCACTTCTGCATCATAGTAAAAATACACTAAGTGCTTCCTGAAGTGCAAACCTTGAGGGATACACGCTGGTGAATGAGGCATGGTTCTCATCTCTGAGGGCCTCACGATCCAGTTAAGAAATCAAGGGAACCATTGGAGATGAAGTAGTCAATGGTATAGAACCTGGTGCTCAGGAGAGAGATCTTGCCTGGAGCCATAGGTCTGGGTGGTGTGAGCAAAGAGATGTGAGCAAAACCATGGAGAGGGAGGAAAACATGTAGATGGGAAGAAGACTGGGACAAAGATGGAATCCCAGGAATCCAGCATATTTAAGGGGTGGATAAAGGAAGAAGAATTTGTGAAACACTCAGGAGACAGAAGGTGGAAGGCAGCCTCCTTACCATTCGAGCAAGTCTGGGCTCTGAGCAACGGGATGGGGCATTGGATTATCTCCCTGGGCAGGGAAAAGACGGAGGATAGTTGGTGGTGTGTGGTTGTGTGTGTGTAAGGAGTGTAGTTAATGAGAGGTAATCTGGAGGAAATTTCTGCTCACAAATATCAACAAATGTATTGAAGTCTGCACCAGAACCCAGGGCGGTAGCTAACTGAACTCCCTGACCAGAGAGGCTGCAAAGTTGGGTCTGCTCTGTGGATGCATGGAGCTCCAGGTCACAGCCTTGGGGGTGAGCTCCAGGGGAGAATGGGGAGGAAGAGGAGCCAAGAGAATTTGTCTTTGAAGGCAGGACTCATGAGGGTACCAAAATGTAACAAGTGTGACATAAAAATAGCACTGGGTAAAAAGGCAGCAGACAGGAGAGTCATCCATCTTTCCCTAACAGAAACTGTTTTTAAGAACCACACACCAAAGCTTAACAATGCTGGGCATATGGCAAATGATAAATTAATACTATATTATCATCATAGTATTAAAGAGATCCATATTAGCTGTTCTTGAGGTGTAGACACCTTTCTCAGGGACAGAGGTGGCATGCAAATTCAATTTGGATGTTTTTGTAAAAGCAGGAGTAATTTGTGAATCTTCCTCTCAGTGTAACCTTTCCTGTCTCCTTTGACTTGTTTGCTGTGTAGAAGTTAGTGAAGTGAAGTCGCTCAGTCGTGTCCGACTCTTTGCGACCCCCTGGACTGTAAGCCCACCAGGCTCCTCTGTCCATGGGATTCTCCAGGCAAGAATACTGGAGTGGGTTGCCATTTCATTCTCCAGGGGATCTTCCCAACCCGGGGATTGAACCCAGGTCTCCCGCATTGCAGGCAGATGCTTTAACCTCTGAACTACCAGGGAAGCCAATAAGACCCCTTCCTTGGTGGCTGTTTTAAAAACAAACCAAAACCACAATAATACTGCCCCCAAACCTTAAAATATCTCTAGCATCTCTAGCTGTATCATCACAGTCCTGTCTCGTTGCCCAGGGGTGACTGAGTGCTTTGTTGTAATTTTACCCTCCTTAATGTTCAGCTAGCTGGGCTTATGAGACAGCTTTAGATAGTATCGATGAAATGACATCTTTTCTGGTTCTCATGGCAAGTGCTGAGAGACTAGTAAGGCTCTCGTACTCAGTGGGGCCCAGTCGTGCCTTCGTCTTCCTCCTGGAGCCAGGCAGTCCAGTCCCTGAGCTCTGGGGTCTTAGGTTGGTCTGGGCTCTGCTTCTCAGGATCTTCCCAGGAGTATGGGCTGACCCCCTGCAGTGACAACCTCAAAGTAGCTAGCTGACAACTCAGCTGGATCAGACCTCAGTCCTCACTCTTCCCTGAACCCTATGGGGACTCAGATGAAGCTTTCCAAGTTGCCTTGGGAAACTCCCTTTCTTAGGTTTGAGGGGAGGGATCCCCCACTCACATGCTTTTCCCCAAGGAGTGAGGCAGGGCTCACAGCACGCCACAGCTATCTCCAAAATCTCTCACCTCATCTCCAATAACCCTGACCTGTTCATATTTTCAGAGAGGATGAAGGGTTAAAAAAAAAAAAGGATTATGCAACTAGTTTCAGAGTACCTCCTTTGATCATTTGCATTATGTCTGGAGTATATTCTATCCCTTGCCTCAGTACTTAATTCAAAACCTTTAGGAATCAAAATCTCCAACTCCACCAAAATCACCAGCCTGGAATTCTCTTCCTTCTCTCTTCTCTCCTAACGGATACCCACTCATTCAGTCCTCAGATCTCAGGCCAAGCATCCCTTCCTCCATGCCTCTGTGACTCCTCACTATTATAAAACCTCCAGGTGTCAGTAACCTTTCTTTTGAATGCTTATCACAGTTTCAGTCTGACCTTTGTATGGTTATTTGATTAGTGTTTGCCTACTCATCGCTGTATTCCTGGCATGTAGTGGTGCTCGACAAATATTTCTGGAATGAATGGATGTCTGTGTTACCCACCAGACTGTTGAAATCCTTCCCCTCAGACTTCAAGAGACCCTTGTAGTTGCTGCTGAATAACCTTTGTAAGTCCTAATCTACTCTCAGTGGCTTTCCATAAGATAAGAACACTTCTTTTCTAGCTTCATTTCAGTGTTTGTTGAGTAGGTATTACATCCTCGGCCAAATTTAGGGTTATGTTCTGTACGTTATTTCATTGGTCTTCAGAGCAACCCTATATGGTTGGTATTAACACCTTACTTTACAGGTGAGGAAGTTGAAGCTTAGAGAGGTTAAATGACTTGTCCAAGGCATTCAAGTAAGAAATAACAAATTTGAATTTGCCCCCCGGTCTGTCTGACACCAAATCTGTTGTATTTTTATTACTCTACTACTAGTATTTCATGTGTCTATAGTTAAGCATGAAATAATGTGCTATGAACAGATGTAAGAGGTAACCATAAAGTGTGAACTACTGATTCTCATGTTTGAAACACAAAACCCAAGAAATGTCCAGGAGAACTCTTTTTCATTTTGGAGGGTGAATGCCGCCCATCTGTGTTCAAGCCGTTGACTCAGCAGTGAACTCCTGATTTTTCTGCATCAGGTTTTGCTGTTGTTGTTCCATCACTCAGTCATGTCTGACTCTTTGTGACCCCATGAACTGCAGCACACCAGGCTTTCCTGTCCATCATTGTTTCCCAGAGTTTGCTCAAACTCATGTCCATTGAGTCAGTGATGCCAACTATCTATACGATAGATATTTCTCTTATCCTCTGTCACTCCCTTCTCCTTCTGCCTTCAGTCTTTCCCAACATCAGGGTCTTTTCCAATGAATCAGGTCTTCGCATCAGGTGGCCAAAGTATTGGAGTTTCAGCTTCAGCATCAGTCCTTCCAATGAATATTCAGGGTTGTTTTCCTTTAGGATTGACTGATTTGATCTTGCTGTCCAAGTCTTCTCTGGCACAGTTTGAAAGCATCAATTCTTCGGTGCTCAGCTTTGTCTGTGGTCCAGCTCTCACATCCATACATGACGACTGGAAAAACCATAGCTTTGACTATACAGACCTTTGTTGGCAAAGTGATGTCTCTGCTTTTTAATACACTGTCTAGGTTGGTCATAGCTTTCCCTCCAAGGAGCAAGCATCTTTTAACTTCATGACTGCAGTCACCATCCACAGTGATTTTGGAGCCCAAGGAAACAAAGTCTGTCACTGTTTCCATTTTTTCCCCAGTCTATTTGTCATGAAGTGATGGAACCAGATGCCATAATCTTAACTTTTTGAATGTTGAGGAAAGTCTCAGAATTCACTGATTAGATTTTAACTGAGTATCAAGCAGATAGCAGTGTAGATGATTGAGTGCTGAAAATATCTGTAAAAAAAGAACATACTTTATTGGTGAATCATAGAATATTAAGGTGAAAGGATCCTCAGCTCTCATTTCATTGAATCATTTCAAGCATGAAGTGAGTAGTTGGATTCGGAGGTATTTAGGGCTTATAAATTGTTCTAAACAGTTGTTCCCAGTTCTAAAGCATTTGTGAAAATGCTAAGTAACAAATTTTTCTGCTGTGTGTACTATACATATGTTCAGTCCACAGTGAACTCTTATACTCAACCATGGGGTTTAGCCATTGTTTGGACTCTGGTGAGACTTATGTTACTAGAAGCATTCTTGGCCATATTATAGCCAATAGCTCCTCAAATCACTGTACAATTGTAGTCACACAGTTTGCTAGTTTCCTTGGTTGAAATGAATGACTGTACTTTCTAGTATTTAAAAATAAATTGTTACAAATTAAGCAGATGCTCTGAAAAAAAAAAAAAAACAACTGCCTGGCTTTTACTAAAGTGTGGACATATCAGACATGCTAATGTGTGATTATTCACTGCTTTGACACATCCCTGGATAGCCTGCAACTTCCATCGATGGAAACTCACGTATATGGAACTTACACCATAGTCAGGCAGAACTGCTCTCCTTTAAGCATGGAATTCTGTGTGGGCTTTATTTTTATTTCTCCTAATCCTCACATCCTCACAATAGACTTTAAGGAGATATTAGTGCCTTTGACAAATGAGGATCCTGTGACCTAAGAAGTAATTTACCCAAAATCGCATACCACTGAATGGTGGAATTGGGATTCAAGCTCAGGGTTTCTGGATCAAAGTATTGTTGGTCACTCATTCTTGTCCGAATCTTTGTGACTCGTTGGACTGTAGCCCACCAGGCTCCTCTGTCCATGGGATTCTTCAGAGGCAATTATTCAATATCATGGTAATCCAAGTCTATGCCCTGACTGGTAATGCTGAAGAAGCTGAAGTTGAACAGTTCTATGAAGACATACAAGACCTTCAGGAACTAACACCCAAAAAAGATGTCCTTTTCATTATAGGGGACGGAAATGGAAAAGTAGGAAGTCAAGAAACACCTGGAGTAACAGGGAAAGCAAGAATACTGGAGTGGGTTACCATTCCCTTCACCAGGGGATCTTTCCAACCCAGGGATTGAGTCTGGGTCTCCTGCCTTGCTGGCAGATTCTTCATCATCTGAGCCATCAGGGAAGATGAACTGAACTCTAGTCCAGAGTTCAGTTCAGTTGCTCAGTCGTGTCTGACTCTTTTGTGAGCCCATGGACTGCAGCACGCCAGGCTTCCCTGTCTGTTACCAACTCCCAGAGCTTACTCAAACTCATATCCATCGAGTCAGTGACACCGTCCAACTGTCTCATCCTTGTTGCCCCCTTCTCCTCCTGCCTTCAATCTTTCCCAGCACTAGCGGCTTTTCCAATGAGTCAGTTCTTCGAATCAGCTGGCCAGAGTATTGGAGTTTCAGCTTCAGCATCCAATGAATATTCAGGACTGATCTCCTTTAGGATGGACTGATTGGATGTCCTTGCAGTCCGAGGGAATCTCAAGAGTCTTCTCAAGCACCACAGTTCAAAAGCATCAATTCTTTGGCACTCAGCTTTCTTTATAGTCCGATGAACTGGAATGGGTGAATTTAACTCAGATGACCATTATATCTGCTACTATGGGCAAAAATCCCTTAGAAGAAATGGAGTAGCCATCATGGTCAACAAAAGAGTCTGAAATGCAGTACTTGGATGCAATCTCAAAAACGACAGAATGATCTCTGTTTGTTTCCAAGGCAATTATTCAATATCATGGTAATCCAAGTCTATGCCCTGACTGGTAATGCTGAAGAAGCTGAAGTTGAACAGTTCTATGAAGACATACAAGACCTTCAGGAACTAACACCCAAAAAAGATGTCCTTTTCATTATAGGGGATGGAAATGGAAAAGTAGGAAGTCAAGAAACACCTGGAGTAACAGGGAAATTTGGCCTTGGAGTACAGAATGAAGCAGGGCAAAGGCTAATAGAGTTCTGCCAAGAGAACACACTGATTATAACAAACACCCTCTTCCAATAACACAAGAAAAGACTGCACATGGACATCACCAGATAGTCGACACTGAAATCAGATTGGTTATATTCTTTGCAGCCAAAGATGGAAAAGCTCTATACAGTTAGCAAAAACAAGACCAGGAGCTGACTGTGGCTCAGATCATGAACTCCTTATTGCCAAATTCAGACTGAAATTTGAAGAAAGTGGAGAAAACCACTAGACCATTCAGGTATGACCTAAATCAAATCCCTTATGACTATACAGGGGAAGTGAGAAATAGATGTAAGGGACTAGATGTGATAGACACAGTGCCTGATGAACCATGAATGGAGGTTCATGACATTGTATAGGAGACAGGAATCAAGGCCATCCCCAAGAAAAAGAAATGCAAAAAAGCAAAATGGCTTTCAGAGGAGGCCTTACAAATAGCTTTGAAAAGAAGAGAAGCAAAAAGCAAGGGAGAAAAGGAAAGATATACCCATCTGAATGCAGAGTTCCAAAGAATAGCAAGGAGAGGTAAGAAAGCTTTCCTCAGTGATCAATGCAAAGAAATAGAAAAAAACAATAGAATGGGAAAGACTAGAGATCTCTTCAAGAACATTAGAGATACCAAGGGAACATTTCATGCAATGATGGGCACGATAAAGGACAGAAATGGTCTGGACCTAACAGAAGCAGAAGATATTAAGAAGAGGTGGCAAGAATACACAGAAGAACTGTACAAAAAATATCTTCATGACCCAGATAATCATGATGGTGTGATCATTCACCTAGAGCCAGACATCCTGGAATGTGAAGTCAAATGGGCCTTAGGAAGCATCACTACGAACAAAGCTAGTGGAGGTGATGGAATGCCAGTTGAGCCATTTCAAATCCTGAAAGATGATGCTGTGAAAGTGCTGCACTCAGTATGCCAGAAAATCTGGAAAACTCAGCAAAGGCCTGGAAAAGATCAGTTTTCATTCCAGTCCCAAAGAAGGCAATGCCAAAGAATGCTAAAACTGCCACACAATTGCACTCATCTCACACGTTAGTAAAGTAATGTTTAAAATTCTCCAAGCCAGGCTTCAGCCATACATGTACCGTGAACTTCCATATGTTCAAGTTAGTTTTAGAAAAGGCAGAAGAACCAGAGATCAAATTGCCAACATCTGCTGGATCATGGAAAAAGCAAAAGAGTTCCAGAAAAACATCTATTTCTGCTTTCTTGACTATGACAAAGCCTTTGACTGTGTGGATCACAATAAACTGTGGAAAATTCTTCAAGAGATGGGAATACCAGACCACCTGACCTGCCTCTTGAGAAACCTGTATGGAGGTCATGAAGCAACAGTTAGAACTGGACATGGAACAACATACGGTTCCAAATAGGAAAAGGAGTACGTCAAGGCTGTATATTGTCACCCTGCTTATTTAACTGCTATGCAGAGTACATCTTGAGAAACGCTGGACTGGAAGAAACACAAGCTGGAATCAAGATTGCCGGGAGAAATATCAATAACCTCACATATGCAGATGACACCACCCTTATGGCAGAAAGTGAAGAGGAATTAAAAGCCTCTTGATGAAAGTGAAAGAGGAGAGTGAAAAAGTTGACGTAAAGCTCAACATTCAGAAAATGAAGATCATGGCATCCACTTCATGGCAAATAGATGGGGAAACAGTGGAAACAGTAGCTGACTTTATTTTTATGGGCTCCAAAACACTGTAGATGGTGATTGCAGCCATGAAATTAAGACTCTTACTCCTTGGAAGGAAAGTTATGACCAACCTAGATAGCATGTTGAAAAGCAGAGACATTACTTTGCCAACGAAGGTCCGTTTAGTCAAAGCTATGGCTTTTCCAGTAGTCATGTATGGATGTGAGAGTTGGACTATAAAGAAAACTGAGCACCGAAGGATTGATGCTTTTGAACTGTGGTGTTAGAGAAGACTTTTGAGAGTCCCTTGGACTGCAAGGAGGTCCAACCAGTCCATCCTAAAGGAAATCAGTCCTGAATATTCATTGGAAGGACTGATGTTGAAGCTGAAACTCCAGTACTTTGGCCACCTGATGTGAAGAGCTGACTCCATTGGAAAAGACCCCAATGCGGGAAAGATTGATGGCAGGAGGTGAAGGGGATGACAGAGGATGAGATGGTTGGATTGCATCACTGACTCCATGGACTTGGGTTTGGGTGAACTCTGGGAGTTGGTGATGGACAGGGAGGCCTGGTGTGCTGCAATTCATGGGGTCGCAAAGAGTCGGACATGACTGAGCAACTGAACTGAACGGAACTCACATCCATACATGGCTACTGGGAAAACCATAGTTTGACTAGATGGACCTTTGTCAGCAAAATAATGTCTCTGGTTTTTAATATGCTGTCTAGGTTGGTCATAGCTTTGCTTCCAAGGAGCAAGCGTCTTTTAATTTCATGGCTATAGTCACCATCTGCAGTGATTTTGGAGCCTCACCCCCCCAAAAAATGTGGTCCAAAGCTCCTGTCTTATTAATAGGTTAGACTGCTGAGAAGTACAAATACCCGCTTGCCTGACCACACTTGGAGCTTCAGGGAGAGCTAGGCTCCTAGGGCTCCCTGCAGAGGCTCAGTTCAATTCAAGGTTCTGCCTTTGCCTAACTGTGGGACCTTGGGCATCTTACCTAACCTTTATGTGTCTGCTGCAAACTGAGTCAAATAACAGAGCCCATTTTATAGGGTTATTGTGAGGCTTAAATATGTATAAACTGTATAGAACAGCACCAGACACATAATCAGCCCCCAATACATATTAGCTATTTAGGACCTGCAGTTCTTTGCCTACTTCCTCTGAGCTCTCACTCTTCAACTACACCAGGCCTGTGTCTCTAGGGTAATGAGAAACATTTTGTCCTTTGGTACATTCAACTTTCAAGGGAGCTGTGGCCTAGTTTATCACAGCACAGACCCGTTGTGTTTTGAAGGCAGGGTTTTTGAGTGTTTTTGTGGTAAATTTTTTTCCTACTTGTGTTTCATGTTGGCAATAAAAAAAAAAAAAAAA